>WNWK01023253.1:0-31340 GCA_009830355.1 Cherax destructor
TCACATCACTTCCTCTATGAAAGTCACCCAGAATCAGCTGGATAGTCACGTCACCAGAGCCCTCCTTAGGCCTATACTGGCGTCCCTCGCCGGTGCCATTCACTATTTCACCAGTTACCGCCCTATTACCGGGCTTCCCGGACCGAATGTCCCACATTACACGTTGAAAACATTGATAACACTTTATATTACGAAGTGAAGCCATTAACCGCGATTTGGTCGCCAGAAACGCCATATTCGGGACTCCATTTCGCCTACGATATCCTGGGAGTACGGGTATCCACACGACACTCTGCCTACCCTCTCCACCCCTTGCCTCTGCCCACTTGACCAGGCATCTCGCGCATGCATTTTAATTCATTGGTTCTTTTCAGTTAATGTTAAGCCAACAGCAACACATTAATGATATCTATTCATATTGGAAAGTTTATCAAATGTGGAAACTTTTTGAGTCACTTAAGTTCCACAGGGTAAGTGAGCCGTTTGGAGCCTTGATCGTACCACGGATCGGTCCTCGTAGTTCATGTACCCACACACCCAACCAAAACAAACATACACATTCAAGTTGGCGGAGGTAACAATTGTGTACATTTTAATTGATAGATTTATTCTCGTAGGAAAGCCTAGGAAAGTTTGTACAGTTAGTAACTAATATTAGGATTATTGAGGCAACGTTAGATATTAATAATGTAGCTCTAGCACCCTAACATAGGTAGTTTTAAGGCCTGAATAGGAACATTAGGTTATGTTAGCTAGAGAGAACTGGCAGCTCCACACTTGAATCTAAGCAGGAGAGAGCGCCAATTCTTTCTTCTTGACTTGGACATCGTGGTGTTAACTAAGTTTACTAAGAGCTAGTGCTTAGTCCCCCACGTGTCTTCAAAATACTTGCCTGGGAACCAAGAATCACAGAGGCTTCCCGACGTACTGTGGATATTCGTCTCTGACCCAGGCCCCCGCAGTAAGAAAATATACTCTGCATTTCTCTTAGTAAAGCTGGCCGGCGATATTCGGAGTAAGGTGGGGTTATTTGAGCTGTGGGTTATAAGCGGGTGAATGCCCACTATAAGGTAATTGTATTCCACGTTCAGCCTTGGTTGTGTGCGGGTGTGCTGGTGGTGCTCCCTGGCGGCAGCTAGTGGCAACGTCATTTTCAAACAATGGCCGACGGTTACAGGAGACGAGTGAACACGGTCTGTGTTGACTTGGTCCAGGGAGCCATATATACGTCTAATGCAGAGGTTCTACTGCCTGCAATAATACGAGACACTTTTGGATTATCGCATGAGGAGATTTATGGCATATCATTAAACGGATCAAGGAGGATATTCATCAAATTAGCTTGCACTGCAGCTTATCAACGAGTCGTCGATACATACCAGGAGAAAAAGTTAGTGGTACATCAAGGCCTAGAGGTATGTTTGAAAGATATTTCTGCCACTTTTAAGTGGATTAAGGTGCATAATGTGCCCTTTGAATCCGGACAACAGGATATTAAAGATGTATTTAAGAGTTATGGCATAATACATGCTGTAAACATAGGACGCTGGGCGCAGGGGCTATATGCTGGCGCTTTAGAGGGAACATACTCCATCAAAATTTCCTTGAGGAAACCTATTCCCTCTTATGTACTTATGGAGAATTTTCTGCACACAGGTGTACGTCACATACCCAGGACAGGTGAGGACATGTCGACTGTGTGGTAAGCCGGGTCACTTGGCTGCTGAGTGTAGCCAAAGGAGAGTGGATTGGCTTCGAGGTGGAGCAGAGCAGCGACAGAGAAACGAAGTAAGGAATGTAACGAAGGATGGAACAGAAGGAGGCATGGAGTGTGCGGCGATGCAGGGAGAAGAGAAGACATCATGGAGCGTGGAGGTGGACAGAGCGGAGATGGAGGAACAAAGGATAAGTGGGAGGAGCATGGAGGAGGAGGTGTTAGAAGGGGAAAAGGTTTGGGGCCCGACACGGAAGAGGAAGGTATAACTGGTCAGGAGGCTGAGATTTTGAGGGATCTCAATGAGATTCTTGAAGGTGAAGAGCTGACATTGGAGGGGTCAACCAGTGAGGTGTGTGGCATTGGGGTTCTGGAGCAGAATCAGGAACAGGTGGGTGGAGGTGAGGCAGCAGGAGAGGGGTGTGGTAAAGCTGTGTTGGATGTCATACAGGTGGAGGTGCACAATGAGCAGGTAAATGAGGACCAGAGAGACAGGGGGGAATCTAGGAAGAGAACTGGTGGGAGGCTGGTAATGATGTCCTCACACCAGCACAGAGACCTGGTAAGAAAATTTGGTCTGAAGTTGTAGTTGGACAACAGACAAGAGCTAGAGGTAGTGGGGGTGATAAGGGTAAAGGGGGATGGGAGGTGACAGGAAGGGTGGGGGAGGAGGGGTCCAGGTATAACTTTGGAGAGAAAACAACTGAAACCAAAGGAAACCTCAACTGTTACCTTCCGGTGTTTAAGTATGAACGTGAATGGCCTTAAAAATGAGGCAAGCGAAAGTGGGTAGAAGTGACATTGATTAGGTACAGGGTAGATGTAGTGTTTTCAAGAGCACAATTATAGGTGTGGGTGGAATTTAAAGTTGAAAGGATATCAGTGTTTTGTGGGAGGTTCTGAGTTGTTCAAGGGGGGTGTGGTTGTGGGTATTAGGGACACGTGCCCATTTGTATTGCAGTCATGGGAAGAGGGAGGGGGGGGGAGAGTGGTGAGGGTTGATGGTCAATGGGGGGAGGTCCAGGTTAGTTTTATTGGAGTGTATATGCAGGATTTCAAATAATAGGGTCAAGGAACAATTCGTGAGGGATGAATTAATTTATGCTTTCAGGGTCTGCCGCAGGTGGTCATCATTGCAGGAGACTGGAACAGCGTTATTAGGGTAAGGGACGTGGAGCCGAGAGGAACAGGTAGTGTTTTGAGGATCTTACGGGAAGTTTTGGATGCGGTGGGGGTTGTCGATGCGGTGGGAGGAAGGGGCGAGCCTGTAGAATTCACTTTTTTTAGGGGCAATTATGCGGCTAGATTGGATAGGATTTATGTTTCCAGAGCGGTAGGGGTGGAGAAAGTGGAATGTTTGGATGTAGGTTTTTCAGATCACAAGGGTGTGTTGATGCAAGCGGGTTGGGAGGGGGCTGTGAAGGTATACTCGAGTTATTGGAAACTTAACGTGGCAATGTTTAATAGGGTAGAGGGGATGGTGGATTTTGAGGGATGGTGGGAGGGTCTGTGGAGGGGAGGGGTGTAGTACATGCGGCGAGGTGGTGGAATGAGTGTGGGAAGAAGGGGATAAAGGAGTACTTTGAGAAGGTGGGAAGGGAGGATGCTCGATATAGGTATGGTTATCAGAGGTATTTAGAGGGTTTATTGAGGGATAGTTATGGTGGGGAAAGCAGGGGAAGGCATGCAGAGAGTGTGGAGGGAGTAAGAAGGGCTCTGAAAGACATTCAGTATGAGAGGTTTCACGCTTTACGGACAAGTGGGATGGAGGAGGTGTTAAGGGGGAATAAGGCGTCTGCGTGGTGTTGAGGCAATTTCAGAAGCGTGACAGGGTATGTTGCTGACATCTGTAGAGGTGGAAGAGGAGATGGGGGTATGAGGTGGGAAGAGTGTTGCAAACGACAGAGGGATGACTGGTTATGGGAGTGTTGGTTTGGTAGGAAGTTTGCAGAAGAGGAAAGGGATGAGAGGGCTTGTGTCCAATTATTAGGGGAATTAATAGAAGGTTGAATGAGGATGATAGGAAGGCAATGAGGGGGACATAACGGAAGAAGAAGTTTGGGAGGCGGTAAAGGGTTAAGGTTGGAAAATCGCCAGGTATAGATGGATTACCGGGGGAAGTATACATGCAATACTGGCAGGTGCTGAGAGGGGTGTTAGTTAGGGTCTTCAATGACATGAGGGAGACAGGAGTAATGGAGAAGTCAGTTAGGACAGGAGTTGTAGTGTTAGTGCCTAAATGTAAAACACCAAAGGGGTTTAAAGACTATAGGACTATTGCACTCATGTGTACTGACTATAAGATATTTGCAAAGATTTTGGCTAATAGAATCAAAAGAGGTTTAGGGAATATGTTGCACGAGGGACAATTTGGGATACCAGGGAGAAGTTTTAGGAACGGTCACAGTAGAATAAAAGAGTTTATTGAAGTAAATCAAGGGGGAGTGTTGGGGCTGGATTGGCAGATGGCTTATGACAGGGTGAATAGAGGGGTGCTGTTAGATATCTTAGAAAGGATAGGTTTTGGAGAAGAAATTGTAGGATGGGTAAGAACTTTATATGCAGGGCGTTGATGAGGATACAAATAAATGGGATGGTTGGGTGGGCTGGAACATGGGAAGGGGACTGAGACAGGGATGTCCTCTGTCACAGATCCTCTTTGCTTGTTTCCAAGATCCTTTTATAGGGTAGTAGATGAGGGTTTAAGGGTATAAGGGGACATAGGGAGGATAGGGCAGGGATAGTAGGTTATGTAGATGACACTACGTTGTTAATAAAGACAGAGGAGAGTTTGAGATGGGTTAGAGGTTGGGTGGAGCTTTTTGGTCAGGCAACAGGAATGAGGGTTAATAGAAGTAAATCACACCTATTAGAGGTAGGTAGTTGGAGTGGGGAACGTTGGGTTTAAGGGAGGGTTGGCAATGTGTAGAAGCTTTAAAAATCTGTGGGATAGTGTTTTGTAGTGATGGCAGGTTAGCAAGAGAGAAGAATTCGGGGGAAGTGGTGGATTCAGCTTTGAAGCGAATGAGGGGCTGGGGAGTTGGGGACATAACGCTGTTGCAAAGGGTGGTGGTCATTAATGTTTTAATTTTTAGTAAATTGTGGTTTAGAGTGGCGGTTTATCCATTATTAGATGCTGATGTGAGAAGGCTACAAAAGGGAGTGCTTAGGTTTATTTGGGGGAATGGTAGACATTGGTTGAGCAGGGAGGTGGTGGAGACAAGTGTTAAAAATGGAGGGATGGGTTTGATTCCGTTGAGGAGTAGGTTGAAAAGCGTGTTTGTAAAGCAGGAATTTATGATGAAGGGGAGCTGAGGGAAAGAAGGGTGGGTTCAGTAATGGGTGAGGTTAGGACGTGGTGGGGGGTAGGGAGATAAGGGAGTGTGAGGCGGTGTTACGGGTACTTCTGGTTTTGAGGGATCCGGGGAGTGTTAGAGTAAGCAGATTGGATAGGGCATGTGTGAGGAGAAGATAGTACAGGGAGTGGAGGTGTATCCGTTGTATAATTGGAAGAGTATTTGGAGTTGGTTAAAAAGGTGAAGGTGAGGCCTAGGGTGAGAGAAACAGGTTACAGATTCTTAAATGGGATACTGGCGGCGAAAGCTCAGTTGTTCGAGATGGAGTCACAGGGGATGGGTCTTGCGATAGGGTGTGGTGAATGGAAACGGCGTTTCACGTGGTATATTTTTGTGAGGGAAGGGAGCGCGTGAGGATTTGGATTGGGGGGGTGTTGGGATTGATTGGGGGAGGAGGTTTTCAGTGTTAAAGGCGCTTTGTTTGGACTTTGGGGTGTGTGGTGAGGAAGTGCATAGGGCTTTGGTTATATAATGTTAGAGTTCGTGTTTTTGTCATGGGGTATGAGGGGTTCAGATAGTGAGGTTTTAATTCATGCTTTGGCTGCGGGGATTTATAGAACAAAATGTAGGAATAGGGAGGTTTATGGCAGAGCTTGGGTTTCTAAATTTCCGGAAGCATATAGGGTTTTCACATTGCAACAGTTGTTAGGAGTGGTGAGGGGAGGTGTTTAGGGCTGGTTTCGAGTTTAAGGGGTTTTGGTGTGGTTGTGGGGGGGGGGTTGTATTAAGGGTGGGGGTTGTATTAAGGGTGGGGGGGGTGTTGCAGTTTGCACGTGTGGGGAGGTGGGGGGTGGGGGTTTAGGTTCAGGTTGTTTGAGGTGTGAGTGAGGTTGGTTGGGAGGGGTAGGGTAAGGGGTTTCGTTTATCAGGTGGGGTTGGTTTTGGTTTCGGTTGTTAAGTGCTGTTCTCTCATTGGAGTGTTTAAGTCTGTCTGTTTCAAGAGGAAAAAATATAAAACATAAGGAAATTATGATAAAAGTGGGGTTGGTTCTTATGTAAGTTTTGGTGTTCTGCTCAGGAGGTGGTGAAATTATTGAGTGGGGCTTCGACCCTTGGAAAAAAAAGGGTGACATTACAACGTTGGTGTGTAATGTTCTTTGAGACTTTAGGGTAAATTATTATTAGATTATTAGCTTGTGTTTATACCAGAATCACAAGCAGTTTGTAGTGTTTATCATGATAATGATTTATAGTTAAACGTTTTGTGGCGTTATAAAGTTTGTTAAAGTCTGTTATTATGTTTTGGAAAAAACCTTTATAGACAAGTTATAAATGTGTGTTAGGGTTTTGGCGGTGGTGACCATTTGGAGTTAATGTAGGTTTTGTGTAGCGGGTTGGCAAGTGCCCGGTTTTTATTTTAAGTTTTGTATTATGTTACAGGATAGGCTTTCATTGTACACAGTTATATATATATAAAAAAAAAAAAATTTGTTTAGTAGAGGTTTCATCACGAGGAGTGATGGGAATGGAATTTGTCTGTGTCTTGTGTACTATTGCTTACCATGTATACGTCATTTTACTTGTAAAACTGTATTTGTTAAAAAAAAAAAAAAAAAATATATATATTCCATGTTCAATGTTGAAGTTGTCCATGTTTATTTCATAGACATCTATGTAATATTTTGTGTCATATTATGTGTATTAGTTCGTATACCTTTGCATAAGTCGGTGAGTAACAATCGACTGGTTTTGGATGACATGTCCAGTAATTGTATGACATGTTTCTTTAATATATAATAATAATAATAAAAAAAAAAGATTTCTGTTAGGGGGGGTACAGTTACAGGGTAGTGGTGAATCATATTGTATGTAACTGTGTTTAGTTTAGGTTGTTGCGCGAGCTATGGTAATGTTTCTCGTCAATAACTTTGCATGAGTTAGGGTGTTGCAGGGTTTGTCCAAGTTTAAATGTAGTTTTGTCTATTAATTTTGGGTATCAGTTCTGTTCATGAGTACTTATGTATAACTTTTGTTATACATTATGGTAATATTTTCGCTTATACATGTCAATGTTTTGTATATGTGCTGTTATTTTAAATAAAATATAAAAAAAAAAAAAAATAAGGTAATAATTGTTGGCAATCCCCCTTAAGTATAAGTCTAGAAGCTAGTGTCACTTACTGCATATATTGCTTAAGGGATATCCTTGAAACCAGGGAACTTTGAGGTGCAGTTAGTTAGTTAGTTTGATATCTTTATTAAGCACCCCATACCCATCCTGTGGGCGGTAGTCAAAATATTACAGAGGTACATAATGGGTCCAGGGACTGGACCCTAAAGTTTTGATAGCTGAACAAGTTACAAAGGTAATGAACTAACAAGCTACAAAGGTAATGAACTCTGAAGTTTCAAAGGTAATGAAACATGTAAGTAAATTTACTTACTTACGTTTATACATGGTTACAATCATGCACAAATTATAAAGCAATAAACAATTCACTAGTCTACACCCGGTCACAACTGTAATGAGTTCTTGGTGCAAATTTTATTGTTGGGTCACACACACACACATATACATACATACTTACATATACACATACACACATACACACACACACATACACATACACACACATATATACATACACACAGTGTCAGAGTGGGCGCCGGTGACAAGTGGGGTTCCACAGGGGTCAGTCCTAGGACCAGTGCTGTTTCTGGTATTTGTGAACGACATGACGGAAGGAATAGACTCTGAAGTGTCCCTGTTTGCAGATGATGTGAAGTTGATGAGAAGAATTCAATCGGACGAGGACCAGGCAGAACTACAAAGGGATCTGGACAGGCTGCAAGCCTGGTCCAGCAATTGGCTCCTGGAGTTCAACCCCACCAAGTGCAAAGTCATGAAGATTGGGGAAGGGCAAAGAAGACCACAGATGGAGTACAGCCTAGGGGGCCAGAGACTATAAACCTCACTCAAGGAAAAAGATCTTGGGGTGAGTATAACACCAGGCACATCTCCTGAGGCGCACATCAATCAAATAACTGCTGCAGCATATGGGCACCTAGCAAACCTAAGAACAGCATTCCGACATCTTAACAAAGAATCGTTCAGGACCCTGTACACTGTGTACGTTAGGCCCATACTGGAGTATGCAGCGCCAGTTTGGAACCCACACCTAGCCAAGCACGTAAAGAAGCTAGAGAAAGTGCAAAGGTTTGCAACAAGACTAGTCCCAGAGCTAAGGGGTATGTCCTACTAGGAGAGGTTAAGGGAAATCGACCTGACGACACTGGAGGACAGGAGAGATAGGGGGGACATGATAACGACATAAAAGATACTGAGAGGAATTGACAAGGTGGATAAAGACAGAATGTTCCAGAGATGGGACACAGCAACAAGGGGACACAGTTGGAAGTTGAAGACTCAGATGAATCACAGAGATGTTAGGAAGTATTTCTTCAGTCACAGAGTGGTCGGGAAGTGGAATAGTTTAGGAAGTGATGTAGTGGAGGCAGGCTCCATACATAGCTTTAAGAAGAGGTATGATAAAGCTCATGGCGCAGGGAGAGTGACCCAGTAGCAGCCAGTGAAGAGGCAGGTCCAGGAGCTATGACTTGACCCCTGCAACTACAACTAGGTGAGTACAACTAGGTGAGTACAACTAGGTGAGTACACACACACGCACACACAACAGGCTCAGCCTTCAATCGACATGTGCATAGGACAAAATGGCAATCAACACGCACACACACACACACACACACACACACACACGTGACAATGCTTTATTTACAGGGAGGCAGGACACTAATACCACCTTAATTTGCAGATTAAGGCTCTTCCCTTCACATGGTGTTTGGAGGGGGTTATAGCTTAGGAAGACTAGGAGCCACATGTCCACTCCATCAAGTAAGTTAAACCCTTTCATAATCGTGCATGTAGTGGGGAATTCTTTTACTGCAGTCAGCTAGAAATTTGTCCCATAGCCACTTGTAAGTCTGAGAGAAGTGTCTCAGAGTGTCGGTGTCAACAGTGCTTGCCCAGTGCAGCTCACAAGAAGGCAGTCCCAAGACAAGTTTCTATATGGTCCTTCGATAACCGAGATGTGGAATAGCTAGTTTAGCAGACAGATTAGTCTTAATTAGCTAGGCCACAGTTAATGTACCAGTCATTTTCGAAGCTAGGTGATCAGCAGTGATCAGCCGGGCTGTGGTTCGTACGTTGGACTGCGTGCGGCCAGCAGTAACAGCCTGGTTGATCAGGCTCTGGTCCAACAGGAGGCCTGGTCACAGACCGGGCCGCGGGGGCGTTGACCCCTGGAATTCTCTCCAGGTAGACTCCAGGTAAGTAATCACACCTAGGCCCAAAGACTTACACAGGCTAGGTTAAGCTAACTAATCAGAAGTTTATTATTTACAGTAATCTACAGGCAGGCCAGAGTAGGCTAGTTAAGCTTGTGAGTTTATTTATTTACAGTGATTACAAGTAAGCCAGGTTAGGAAACTTGTATATTTAATTACTGAGTGAATTGCAAGGCAGCCACAGTTAGGATAGGCCTCTGCAATATTTATAACAGTTATAACATCAAGGTCAGATTTAACCTAGTTATCATTTACCTTGCAAGCTAGATTCAGGCTAGTTGCACACTAATTTCAACAGTTATAAAGTTAGGCTAGGAGTTACCTTCTCCAACTAACTACAATAAATAAACAATCTAGGCTCAGTTAATCCAAAGCCAATTACACAATATTATTTATTTACTGTTTATAAGTTGAAATACTGAATTTATTTTGTGTTATCCAAGTGAATTTAATTTGCAAAGACTACATATTTTACTGTGTGAATTTTATTGTATTTGATTAATTTAATTTGTGCTTTGCTAGCTTAAGTCCTGTAATTATTTACTGAGGTGTACAGGAAGTTGCAAGGTTAAGCTTTCATAACAATATTCATTTTAGTTGGGTTTGAGAACTAACAATGTACATTTAATTGAGTCAAGTCAATATAAGTAAAGAAAGTCATCAAGCTTGTTGAGGGGTTTTGGGGTCTCACTTATTCTCACCTAATACCGTATTGTGCTGTGGGGTGGGCTAATTAAAGTATAAATTAGTGACGAACTCTTAACTGAACCACAACAATGACGGAGGAAAATCAGAAAGTACCTGTCCCAGCTCTAATCCAGCTAAAGCGATCTATGAACGCCCACAAGGGACGCATAATCAAGGCATGTAGGGAGTGCCGAGATATCAGACAAACCGACGATGTAGACTGTCAAGATCTAGGAAAGTGCTTAGAGCTTTTAGAGGGAAAGCTAGGAGCCTTTGAGACAGCCTATCTACGTTATGAGGCAGAAGCCTATGCATCAGGTGAGTCTGAGGAAATTGTTGAAGCAGTTCAGGAGGAATACGACGAGCACACGGCTGAATGTAAAGTGGAGATGAGGCTCTGCAAAAAGTTAGTGAAAACATTGAAGGCTGATATAGCAGAGGCAACAAATAATAGTACAGGGCGCACAGACCACCACAGTCCTCCTAGAGTGTTACACAGATTGCCTACATTGAATTTACCAATGTTTGACGGAACCTTGACAGAGTACATTGCTTTCTGGGATCAGTTTAAATCCCAGATAGATGACAGGGGTGATTTGTCAGATGCCACCAAACTACAGTACTTACGTTCACAGCTCCAGGGTAAAGCCCTGGACTTGGTCCGGCATCACCAAACCACTGATATTAATTATCAACATGCCAAGGATCAACTAAAGAATGCATATGGCAACACAGAGGAGATAATGATAGCTATATTTTATCGATTGTCCGATCTCGAGGTTTGCCGTCATGACCGTCAGAGCTTAGAGAAGTTCCGAATCGAAGTCATGAGTTTGACAAATAGTCTCAAAGATTTACACGATTGGGGTGGATCGGAATGGATGGTCAGTCAGACGATTCAGAGGAAGCTAGCTAGCATTACAGTACATGAGTTACATTTGAAGTATAGGACTAACCGGTTCACAGTACAACAAATTGTTGAGGGGTTGGGCGATATCGTGATTCACCTGAGTATAGGTGAGAGAGAAGAGTCACCGCCATCATCATATAAACAAACAGTTAGTTACTCAGAAAACTCGGGAGATCAATTTAAAGCTCATAAAACTAACATTGGGGTGTACTATGGCAAAGAAGTGTCTAAGACAAGGACCTCTAAGCAGACCCTCAGAGACACTCGTACCAGAATATGCGTGTTCTGCAAAGGCGAACACACTAGTAGGCGGCAGAGACTAAAGGAGTTGCAGCTATGCTTAAGGTGTTGTGGGGGACATGAGACAGATGATTGCCAGTCACATCTTTCAGAGTGCTATAATTGCCGGAAAGGTAAGCACCATACTGCACTATGTCACAATAATTTAAGGGAACCCCAGGCTAGTAGGGACGTTTCTCCAGTAGAGATAGAAAGCGAGTCCGAGCCTGAAGTGGTAGCCAGCGTGATTAGTGTCGGCAAAGTCTCTAATCTGAGGCAGAATCACGGAGTTGCTGCCCTACCTACAGTCATGGCAGGGGTTGTGAACGGGAACAGATCCGAAACAACCCGATTATTCTTTGACTCGGGAGCACAAGTGTCCATGATAACAGAGAAGTTGGTGGCTAAGTTAAAGTTGAAGGCCACCGACAAAGTTAATGCGACATTGGGAGGTGCTATAAGTCAGGGCCCACCCAAGTCTTATGATGTTGTGGATGTCACTGTTAAATTGGGTGGACATCACAGAAATATTACAGCTTTGGTAGTAAAGACGTTACCTGCGGCTATTACGACCAGATGTCTTGCAGCAGCAACCAAGCGATTGAAAGACCTTGGTGTGAAGCTGGCAGACCAGGACATTACCGCTGACACAGTCAGAAATGTAGGTATCCTGGTGGGAGCCAACTATCTAGATGACTTCCTGTCTACACGATGGACTATTAAGGAAGGAATTGGTTTATACAGATCCCCAGTAGGATATATCATCGGTGGCAGAATTCCTCATGAATTCCCTGCAACATCAGAGAGGGGGGAAGATGACACCACGATAGCTGGGGGAGTAGTGATAATGAATATTAGTGTACACGATGAACCACCAGGTAAGCCAAACCAAGTAGGGAGTGACGGACACTTAGCCACCTTGGGGAGACGCTTTTATGGGGTACCTAAAGAGGGAGATAGTTTGTCATTAAACCCAGGCAACCTCGTATCAGTGGGAAGAAGGGCTACCATGGCATATGGGCCACTGGGTGGGAAAGTACGAAGCTGCTCAGACAAGGCTAGACATGCGAATGACATTAAAGTTAAAGGGAAGATTGTTAAGACCACCGGAACCAACAAGTTTGCACCCCCGGAGGTCCACACCACGGAAACCGGACAGTTGGAGTTAGACCAGAGTCTGCTCGACGAGAGTGACCGGACGACATTTGTGTCCAGGGCCCGCTGTAAGGGCTTGCGGAAGGTGAACTTGATGTAGACTTATCGTCTACCTTCGCCGGTGGGAGGATGTGGAAACTTTTTGAGTCACTCAAGTTCCACAGGGTAAGTGAGCCGTTTGGACCCTTAATCGTACCACGGATCGGTCCTCGGAGTTCATGTACCCACACACCCAACCAAAACAAACATACACATTCAAGTTGGCGGAGGTAACAATTGTGTACATTTTAATTGATAGATTTATTCTCCTAGGAAATCCTAGGAAAGTTTGTACAGTTAGTAACTAATATTAGGATTATTGAGGCAACGTTAGATATTAATAATGTAGCTCTAGCACCCTAACATAGGTAGTTTTAAGGCCTGAATAGGAACATTAGGTTATGTTAGCTAGAGAGAACTGGCAGCTCCACACTTGAATCTAAGCAGGAGAGAGCGCCACTTCTTTCTTCTTGACTTGGATATCGTGGTGTTAACAGGATATTAGGAGCTAGCGCTCGGTCCCCCACGTGTCTTCAAAATACTTGCCTGGGAACCAAGAATCACAGAGGCTTCCCGACGTACTGTGGATATTCGTCTCTGACCCAGGCCCCAGCAGTAAGATAATATACTCTGCATTTCTCTTAGTAAAGCTGGCCGGCGATATTCGGAGTAAGGTGGGGTTATTTGAGCTGTGGGTTATAAGCGGTGAATGCCCACTATAAGGTAATAATTGTGGGCAATCCCCCTTAAGTATAAGTCTAGAAGCTAGTGTCACTTACTGCATATATTGCTTAAGGGATATCCTTGAAACCAGGGAACTCTTGAGGTGCAGGCAGGAAACTAATACCACCTTAATTTGCAGATTAAGGCTCTTCCCTTCACATGGTGTTTGGAGGGGGTTATAGCTTAGGAAGACTAGGAGTGTGGAAACTTTTTTAGTCACTAAAAGTTCCACAGGGTAAGTGAGCCGTTAGGAGCCTTAAACATACCGTGGATCGGCCCTCGGAGTTTATAAACCCACACACCCAACAAAACATACGCACATTTGAGCCAATGAAGGTAACTATTATGTACATTTTAATTGATAGATTTATCCACCTAGAAACACCTAGGTAAGTTTGTACAGTTAGACACTAATAGTAGGATTATTAAGGCAACGTTAGATATTAATAGTGTTGCTCTAGCACCCTAATATAGGTAGTTATAGGCCTGAATAGGCAAGCATTAGGTTATGTTAGCTAGAGACAACTGGCAGCCCACACTTGAATCTAGGCAGTGTGGCGGTCACAAATCGTGACCTACGTTCTTACCAGACCAGACTCCACACGGAGAAGACGTGCTGTGATACAACAGCATCCCCACGTGACCCAACATCTGTCCTGGGGCCACGGAGGAGATCCCGAAGTACCGTGGACATCTGCCTCCATCCAGACCCTGTTACAGTAAGACTAGGCTTTCTTTCTCTCAGTATCTGGCCAGTTTTCTGGGGGAAACGTTAGTGAGTTATCTGTGGGTCTTAGGCGAACGGACGACTTTGTGCTGGTGGGGTTCCCCTTACTGCAATTAGCTAGAAATTTGTACCATAGCCACTTGTAAGTCTGAGAGAAGTGTCTCAGAGTGTCGGTGTCAACAGTGCTTGCCCAGAGTGCAACTTACAAGGAGGCAGTCCAAACAAGTTTCTATAAGGAGCCACATGTCTACTCCATCATGTAAGTTAAACCCTTTCATAATCGTGCATGTAGTGGGGAATTCTTTTACTGTAGTCAGCTAGAAATTTGTCCCATAGCCACTTGTAAGTCTGAGAGAAGTGTCTCAGAGTGTCGGTGTCAACAGTGCTTGCCCAGTGCAGCTTACAAGAAGGCAGTCCCAAGACAAGTTTCTATATCAAATATAACTTTCGGAAAATACCCAATATTTTCCACAATATATATATATATATATATATATATATATATATATATATATATATATATATAATACAAAATAAGTCACACAATCAATTTTGTGAGAAATTTAAGATAGTGAGGTAGCAGTTACTAGAACAATTATGAATTTACATACACTAACATACAATCAATTTTGTGAGAAATTTAAGATAGTGAGGTAGCAGTTACTAGAACAATTATGAATTTACATACACTAACATACAATCTTGGCTTGTCAGTTAGCAGTTTGAGAACAATAATACGAAAAGAACTTCAACTGAATTTTATTGACTTAAGACTCAGGGAGATTGACACCAGTCAGTCCATCTATCATCATTCTATCATGCAGGAGGAGCCACATGTCTATGGTGCATCCAACAAAATAAGCAGACTCTTGGATGTCACTACCGCCCGCCTCCGGCTGGGTTACAAGTATCTTTGGCAGGTTAAATCACCACCACCAGATGTAGACCAAACAAGATGTAAACTTTGCCAGTTGGATTATTGTCACACCCTGCGTCATTATGTACTGGAGTGCGATAAAATTAATGAATTCAGAGACTACTCATTCAGAAATGTTCAAGATATGTCAAAGTATTTTATCAACAGTGGTATATTACAGACCATTCTGGAAAAATACCCTGACTTTGCTCCCTGCAAATAAAGCATTGACACGTGTGTGTGTGTGTGTGTGTGTGTGTGTGTGTGTATGTACATTAGTGTATGTGTATGTGTGTATGTATATACATGTATGCGTGTGTATGTGTATATGTATATGTGTGTGTGTGTGACCCAACAATTAAAATTTGTACCAATAACTCATTACAGTTGTGGCTGGGTGTAGACTAATAGATTGCTCATTGCTTTATAATTTGTTCATGAGTGCAACCATGTACAGACGTAAGTAAATTTACTTACATGATTCATTACCTTGTAACTAGTGAATTAATTACCATTGTACCTTGTTCAGCTATCAAAACTTTGGGGCCCAGTCTCTGGACCCTATATATACCTCTGTAATCTGCAAATACCTTTGTAACTTGTCATGATTGTGACCATCTGAGTTCATTACCTTTGTAACTTGCTCAGCTATCAAACTTTGAGGTCCAGTCCCTGGACCCATTATGGACCTCTGTAATCTTTTGACTACCGCCCACAGGATGGGTATGGGGTGCATAATAAAGATATCAAACTAACTAACATACAATCAATTTTGTGAGATATTTAAGATAGTGAGGTAGCAGTTACTAGAACAATTATGAGTTTACATGCACTAACGTAGTCTAAGGATTTGGTCTTTGAGGTTGGTCAGTCTCTGTAAGATTAGCATCTCGAAGGAAGTTGGACAGTTCATTTTCATTCGTGATATAGTAAGCACAGCCTACATTTGTTTTCCTAACTAGGATTTTCCCATGCCGTGTGAAGCAATTACAGGTTTCTGTTTCACACTCACTTGGCAGGACAGTAGTACCTCCCTGGGAGGGTTGCTGTCTACCAACCTACTACCTTATTATTATTATTATAATTATTACCATAATAAAGTAACTTGCTGGGAGGCGTCACACTACGTGAGTCGTCACTGGCCATTATAAACCCAACAAGGAGGAGGTCTGAGGTGGAGATTTATTCCACATTTTTGGAAATTATCTTCCGTTTAAATATTCGTGGATTGTCTATCACCTGGAGACTGATGTGTGAGGTAAGTAGGAAGGCAGCGATAATAATATCAAGATAATATGATAACGGCGGCGGAAATAAGGAAAGTAATAGTTGCTCTGGACTTGACTACCAAAACAATACCTTATTTAGTTCTAAGTCTCGTAAATAATATTGAACTTTTACAATAACTTTATATAGTAAATTATACCCGCAATGCACAGCATATTAGAGGCTTTTGGCATGTATATCTCATTTATACCTATGTATCATTGTATCATGTCTACCTATGTATCATTGTACCATGTCTAAATAAACTATTATTATTATTATTATTATTATTATTATTATACTAAACTTAACCAGGAATAACCCAGTAAGTTAAAACAATTGGATCATGGGGCTATTTAGTTTTATCTTCACTTAGGCCTATAAAGATGTTACATTATTCTCTTGGTGATAAAAATGAATTTTATTTTCATAAAAACTTACAATGGTTGAAAAAAACATTGTCATGCACTGCTAGATTATTTTAAAACAAGTATTTATGCTGAGCATTTGTATCATTGTAATACCATGACTCGTCACTAGAAGTTAGAACTAGAAAATAATATCTAGGTGAGGTTTATATTGTTTCACTTTACTTTGACACAACAAAGTAATATATAAAGTAATCTAAACTGGGCTCTCTGAGTTACATTAATAACTGGAAATAAATCAACAACCCTATGGAAAATAAGTCACTTTGACTTTTTTGGGTTATCCTGGGTAATTTACACATATATTACTATGTATGATAATTTGTGTAACTGTATTTATGTATACCTGTACCTAAAAAAACTTAGTAAGAATATAGTGATGACAATAATACACAAGTGAATGGTAATTATGTCTGGAAAACAGATTACTGTACATATTATAGACATTAACAATCATTAAGAATGAGTGTGGTAATTACATGAGGTCTTGGAGGTGTTTTAAAATTATTTTTGAAGCTCTTGACTGATGGGGAACTTTTTTCATCTTCAGGCAGTAAGTTATGTATCTTAAAGACTTTTATTTGCATGGAATTTATAAAGAGGTTAAGTCAGACATCTTATATGTCAGAGATACTTATTCCAGCACTAGTTACCAACTACTACTCACTAAAACTTGTGTATTACTTCACATTTTACAATACTTACAACTTATGTATACCATGGAATAGGTGTTTCTTGTGTATACCTGGAGAGGGTTTTGGGTCAGCGCCCCATGGCTCGGTCTGAGACCAGGCCTCATGGGGGATCAGGGTCTGATTAGCTAGGCTGTTACTGCTGGCTGCAGTAACAGTGTAGTTTGTTATTTTTGGAAATACAGTGGACCCTTGGTTTTCGTTGAAAATTCATTCCAGAATGCTGCTTGAGTGCCATTACCAAACGAATTTGTTCCCATAAGGACAAATGTAAATTAGATTAGTCGTTTCAGAACCCCAAAAATACACTTACAAAAGCTCTAACAAAAATTCATTTACATAATTGTTCGAGTTTGGAGGTGAATGAAAACCGAGGGTCCACTGTATTAGAAAAATGGTGCATTTATTCAAATTAAAATTGAAATTTTTATTTCTATTTATGCAGTAGTATAAAAATAATGTAGTTTACATGCAATAAAACATTGTTAGGCACTAGTATGCAGCTTGTCTTGGCCAATCAGTGCTTAATATTAATATTAATATGGCATGTCAGTGGCTCTCCTTGCACTCAATTTACATTGTAACTACCGATACCCATGTAATCTGCAATCTGCAATGAAATAAAATTTGTTTGTTTGTTTGTTTGTTTGTTTGTTGTCATTAACCAGCCAAATGCAAATGAAGACAAGCCAGGACCATTGGCAGCGGTAAGGTTAAGTTACATTAGGTTCTTTTTTTTTTAAGGTAAGTTATCTGGGTTTTGTTAGGCATGTTTATGTTTTTCAATATTTTCTCAACAAAACATTATCTCAACTTCAGGTTTAATATTTTACAATTTAAACTTTCATTTGTGGCTGAAATCAGCCAAGTAACAGTCATAAAATATTGGCCTTGTTCCTTGTGTTGTGTCTGTTCATGTTGTGCTACATAATTTAATCACAAAAATGAATATTTTTTTTTTCAACAAACCGGCTGTATCCCACTGAGGCAAGGTGACCATAGCTAGATCCTTAGTGCACTAAGCTCACACACTGAGGTCCGGAGTTCAAATCTCCGGTTCGGCTGAAAAACATTAGGACGTGTTTCCATAAGACACCTGCTGTCCATGTTCACCCATCAGTATAAAATGGGTACGTGGGTGTTAGTCGACTGGTGTAGGTTGCATCCTGGGATAAAATTGACCTAATTTGTCCGAAATGCTCTGCAAATCAAGCGGCTTTCTATATAGTAGTACAGTAGACCCCGAGTTTCGACCACCTCAAAACTCGAACAATTATGTAAGTGTAATATTGTAAGTGTATTTTTGGGGGTCTGAAACGGACTAATCTACTTTACGTTATTCCTTATGGGAACAAATTCGTTCGGTAATAGCGCTTGAACAGCCTTCTGGAATGAATTATGGCCGAAACTCGGGGGTCCACTGTATGTCATTGATGTCAGCTAGACCTGTATACCTTGTACATGTAGAAATAAAGATATTATTATTATTATTATAAAGTTAGCAAGGTATACAGGAGAAGCGGTTACTGGCCCCTTGCTCCCGGCATGTTAGTCGCCTCCCACGACATGCATGGCTTACGGAGGAAGAATTCTGTTCCACTTTCCCATGGCGCTAAGAGGAAATAAACAAGAGCAAGAACAAGTAAGAAATTAGAAAAAAAAAAATAATAGAGAGGTGTGTGTATATATATGCTTGTACAGTACATGCATGTGTGGCATGACCTAAGTGTAAGTAGAAGTAGCAAGATGTACCTGAAACCTTGCATGTTTATAAGACAAAAAAAAAAAAAAAAGGACACCAACAATCCTACCATCATGTAAGACAATTACAGGCTTCCATTTCACACTCACTTGGCAGGATGGTAGTACCTCCTTGGGCAGTTGCTGTCTACCAACCTACTACCTAGTAAAAATGAATATATCACAATAAAAATAAATTATGAATATTTTAAAGGTAATTATAGAGATCAGGTAGTTGTCTGAGGTAAGTGATAATTTATTTCTTAATCTAAAATTAAAGATGGTAGGGATGCTCTCTAAAATTCATTGTTGTATTACACAACTCTCACCCTTAACATTTTTCCCTCAACTACCCATACCTCACACATAGTATCTGTGCCTGGAGAAGAATTCCAGGAACTCCCTTCCAACCAGTTATATCTCAGTGGAAGACAGCTCTGAGAATCACACCAATGAAGTTGAAGAAAAGCCTCGAAGTTACATCGTTTTACTGGTCAGCGATGTTGCAACTAACGTTTCAGAAATTTTTGACAGAAAACTAGCTAAAATATCCACCAGCTCTTCAATTACTATTAGAATCCTAGTACAAAAATCCATGAATGACTCTGACATGAGTGCAGGGTATACAATATACCATGTGAGGGTGTGATAAAGTATATGTGGGGAAAATTAGCCAGATCTCTGGATGTTAGGATCAGGGAACACAAAAACGCTTGCAACAGTGATGACCATAAAAACACATGTGTTCAACACAGGGACGATGTGGGACACCCAGACTAGTCATCAAGGAATATGATTTATGATGGCGAAAGTGTATTAAAGCTGCCCTAACTGCTGTCAGTAACACTATCCATCAAAAGTCCAAAAGCTACACTATTTTCAAATTGCTAATCAACAGGATATTAACCATTCTGAAGACCACCATAACATGATGCTGATGTCCTTCTCAAACCAAACCCGTCTCACCACAATTATTACCACTACTACTGCTACCCACTCAACATTTCACCTGACTTCTCCCACTATACAGTGGTCCCTCGACTATCGTAATTAATCCGTTCCAGGAGCTATTACTTAACACGAAAAATACGAAATTTGAAACCTTATTTCCCATAAGAAATAATGTAAATACAATTAATCCGTTCCACCCAAAAATATTCACATACTAAATAATAAAAAACAGATTAATAAATAACATTTACTTACCTTTATTGAAGAGAGTTGCAGGCATCTGGAAGATAGGGTAATGAGGTAATGAGTAATGAAGGTCCTGTTGGGCATTTTCTTCCAAAACAGGCCTGTTTCATCACAATTAAACACTTGTTGGGGGAGGAATTCTTCAGCCTCTACAAAGGGGAATCCCCACTCCCTGCCTTCCTGCTACACTCCCTGCATGCCTGCTACACTCCCTGCATGCCTGCTACACTCCCTGCATGCCTGCTACACTCCCTGCATGAATCCTACACTCCCTGCATGCCTGCTACACTCCCTGCATGAATGCTACACTCCCTGCATGCCTGCTACACTCCCTGCATGCTACACTCTGAAGCTACACTCCCTGCATGAATGCTACACTCCCTGCATGAATGCTACACTCCCTGCATGAATGCTACACTCCCTGCATGCCTGCTACACTCCCTGCATGCCTGCTACACTCCCTGCATGCCTGCTACACTCCCTGCATGAATGCTACACTCCCTGCATGCCTGCTACACTCCCTGTATGAATGCTACACTCCCTGCATGCCTGCTACACTCCCTGCATGCCTGCTACACTCCCTGCATGCCTGCTACACTCCCTGCATGCCTGCTACACTCCCTGCATGCCTGCTGCATGCCTGCTACACTCCCTGCATGCCTGCTACACTCCCTGCATGCCTGCTACACTCCCTGCATGCCTGCTACACTCCCTGCATGCCTGCTACACTCCCTGCATGCCTGCTACACTCCCTGCATGCCTGCTACACTCCCTGCATGCCTGCTACACTCCCTGCATGAATGCTACACTCCCTGCATGAATGCTACACTCCCTGCATGAATGCTACACTCCCTGCATGAATGCTACACTCCCTGCATGAATGCTACACTCCCTGCATGAATGCTACCACTCGGGTGCCACTAGAAGCTTTTTGGACCCATGGTGACTTATTTCACAGTGACAATCACTAAACCACCAAAAAAGACACCAAATGTATTGTGAATGTTTGAAAGAGTGCGTTGGGTAATGTTCTCTCAATGGTAAACAACGCTTCACTGGCGTCCTGCACAGGGCAGGCGCGGAGAAGGCGGACAGGTCTAATACGTTACGAAACACGAGGCTATTTACGATACGCGAAATCGAAAAATGCTTATGAAACACGATTTTTACGATATATGAGCCTTACGATACTCGGGGGTCCACTGTATATATATTCATTTCTTAGTTATCTTGGTATTAGGACTGAAGAAGCGACTCATGGCGAAACGTTTCCTTCAATAAATGTCCTGAACTGTACATGCGTGTCTTTTTCCACATCTTGTTGGTATCGTCATACCATTTCTCATAAATGCAATTCATACATACTAATGTTCAATCCATATGTTCAGAACATTGCATTGTAATTTTGATGCTGAATTCAGGCAGTTTTTTAGAAAATCATAACAGAACACATAGACATCACAACAAAAACAAATACAGTAGTCCCCACAAATTTGCAGGGCTTACGTTCCAAGACCACCCATGAATTTGGAAAAACTGCAAATTTTGGACGCGGTTAAAAAATGCTTATTTTTATAGTTTAAACCCTAAATATGCCCCAAAAACACTTGAATTTAATTTCAAACTCGGCTTCATACATCACCCTTAAAAACAAAAAAAGAATGTAAAGATAAACCCGTATACAGTACTGTACTACTATGTCTCTCGCAGTGCTAGAATGTAAAATACCAATGTTATCCCCATATGTACTCTAATTCATGCAAGCCTGTTTTCAGTGATATAATATCAGTGAATCGATTTGTGCTACTGTTACGTATGCTCCACTTCTCAGACAAAACCAGGCCTGACAGAAACGACAGGTTATATAAGATTAGGAATGTGTTTCTGTATCTGAAAGAGAAATTCAATATGCATTTTTATCCCTTCAGGAAGCTTGTTATTGACGAGTCACTGATTCTGTTCAAAGGTAGACTGTCGTTCAAGCAGTATATACCAAGCAAGAGGAAACGCTTTGGTATAAAGTTGTTTGTGCTTTGTGATTACTACAGTGGTATTGTATTGGATATTATTGTGTACACTGGAAGTAATACATTGAAAGATTCCAGGAAGTTACTGGGTATCTCTGGTGATGTGGTTAGAACAATGCTGGAACCATATCTTGGTAAGGGGCATAAAGACGTGACTAATGAACAGATAACATCTTATTTTAGTGCCAGGAATGTCTGCATTGTTTATTCTGGACACTATTTTGAAATTGACAACTTTATTTTTCATGAAATTGGCCAAATTGCCGATTTCTGACCACTTTATTGGGTAGTTGAAATCGGTAAATTGGTGGTTTCTTGTACTCAATCGATAGAACAAATGGAGTTCTAAAGAAATAGCTATGAGTTTGGTTGACTGGAACAATGGAATTGGCCGAAAATAGGGCTCAAAGTCGGCAAAATTGCCGATGCGTATATATCGCCGAGATCACTAACTTCGCGAGAGCGTAATTCCATAAGTTTTCCATCAAATTTCATACTTTTGGTGTCATTACCATCGGGAAAAGATTCTCTTATCATTTCATAAGAAAAAATAATTTTTTTTTTTTTAAATTTTGCGACAACAGGAGAGCACTTAGGATTAGGGGTTGTGACAGTCAAAGGGTTAAGGGTTAATAGGCTCTTTTGTTTCATATTGGTTTCTCCATATAAGCACTGCTTCAATGTACTGTACTGAGCCTTGTTACTTAAAATAATCATTATATCTAAGTTTTTAAGTTATCGTATATATTAACCCTTTGACTGTTGCAACCCCTAATCCTGAGGTGTATCCTGTTGTCGCAAAATTTTCGAAAAAAAAAAAAAATTCTTATGAAATGATAGAGAATCTTTTCCCGATGGTAATGACACCAAAAGTATGAAATTTGATGGAAAATTTACGGAATTACGCTCTCACGAAGTTAGTGATCTCGGCAATATATACGCATCGGCAATTTCGCGTCATGTGGCACCAGCGGCACCCTAGGCTGGTAGCTATGCCACTGACTCGGCACATCCACAACAAAGGCCACCTTCAACCACCCACACACCACAACAATCTGCACAACCACAACCACCTGTCAATATCCAGTACCCACCAGCAGACCGCCACTCACCGCTCACACATTCATATTAATATTTTAAGGTAAGTAATAAGTGTATTCTGTGTGTATCTTACTTTTTATTGTGTTTTTTAATGCCTAGTTCTATTGCTAACTTAATATAAGTTAGTATAAACTTCTTGTCTGGCATTTATATGCATTTATAAGTGGAAAAAATGGTGTTCCGCTTTTTGGCAATGTTCGCTTTAAGGCAGTAGCCTGGAACCTATCTTGCCGTATAAGTGGAGCCCTACTGTACACATATAGAGTCACTGGACATATTCCTAGAAGTGCTGCAGCTTGTGGGACTCTTTGAAACATGGTGTTATGCACAGTGTTGTTTTATACTCCTCACACATAAAACTAGTGTCTGCATTTTTGTGGGTGGGTTATGGTTGTGCAGGTTGTTGTGATGTGTGGGTGGTTGAAGGTGGCTTTGTTGTGGATGTGCTGAGTCAGCGGCATGGCTACCAGCCTGGGGTCCTGCTGGTGCCACATGACACATTACACCAGCACCACCACCTACTGCCACGTGTATATTATTCATCTCAATTGTAACATTACCCATACTGTATTCCCCACCATCCATGCTATTTTCCCCACCCACACTGTCTTCCCCACTAACCACGCTGTCTTCTCCACCACCCATGCTGTCTTCCCCACCACCCATGCTGTCTTCCTCACCACCCACGCTGTCTTCCCCACCAAATTGTACGAAAACTGAAGCAATATTTCCCATAAGAAATAATGTAAATCTAATTAATCCGTTCCAGACACCCAAAAAATATTAACAAAAAATACATTTTATGGAGAGTAACTATAGTTTTACATTCAGAAAACAATGAGAAATAAATATAAATGACTAATAAAATGGATAAATGAACATTTAACATAACTTTTACCTTTATTGAAGACTTGTTGGTGTATGGAAGAAGGGGAGAGGGAGAGGTTATTGTTTGGAAGGGGAATCCTCCTCCATAATGACTTCAGGTATCAAGGCCCTATCCAGGGTTACTTCCCTTCTTTGTCTTTTACTGGCACTAGGACCAGCTTGAGAGTCACTGGACCCCTGTCACAAAAAATCTGTCCAGAGAGGTCTGTTTCTGGCGTCTCTAAGATTTGCCTAAAATGGGACAAGGCATTGTAATTGAACATGTTGCAGACATGGCTTGCAACAGCTTTGTTAGGGTGATATTTCTCACAAAACTTTACAACTCACTCCACTCTGCACACATGTCCTTAATCGCCCGGTGGTCTGGTGGCTTGAGCTCTCGCTTCACACACGGAGGGCCCGGGTTCGATTCCCGGCGGGTGGAAACATTTCGACGTGTTTCCTTACACCTGTTGTCATGTTCACCTAGCAGCAAATAGGTACCTGGGCTGTTAGTCGACTGGTGTGGGTCGCATCCTGGGGGACAAGATTAAGGACCCCAATGGAAATAAGACAGACAGTCCTCGATGACGCACTGATTTTCTTGGGTTATCCTGGGTGGCTAACCCTCCGGGGTTAAAAATCCGAAGAAATCTTATCTTATCACTAAAGAAGGCACATTCTCCCCTCTCTCTTCCTCTGAAGCAATTTTCTCAGCTGCAGTCTGTTGCTGTTCCAGTTGAAGGTCTTGCAGCTCTTCATTGGTTAGCTCTGCCCTGTAGTCGTCCACCAACTCTTCCACTTTCATACTTTGCTACGAGTTCTTTCTTGAATTCTATCTTGTTTCTCGCCTTTTTTATCAAAGGGCTGGCACTCAGAACTTTCTTTGGCCCCATGGTGGCTTATTTAGCAGTTGCACTCAATAAACAAGCACAAAAAACAATGGATTATTATGAAATGTTTTGGATGAATGCTCGTGGTAGTGCTCTCTCAATGAGAAACAAAGCCAGACTAGTCAGAACACGTGGGATGCTTTGTGTGGGCGTGAGCAGGCGGATGCATTTGAAATGATAGAGAATCTTTTTCCGATCATAACGCCAGCAAAATTATGAAATTTGATGGAAAACTAACGGAATTATGCTCTCGCAAAGTTAGCGGTATCAATGACATTTATGCATCGGCGATTTCACCCACTTTGAGCCCTATTTTCGGAAAATTCCAATGTTTCAGTCCACTAAAATTATAGCTATTTCGCTAGAATTCAATTTGTTCTATCAATTGAGTATAAGAAACCGCCAATTTACCGATTTGAACTACCCAATAAGGTGGTGAGAAATTTGCAATTTGGCCAATTTCACACAAATTTCAAAAGATGCTAATTTCAAAATAGGGTCCAGAATAAACAAGACAGACATTCCTGGCACTAAAATAACATTTTATCTGTTCATTAGTCACGTATCCAGGCCCCTCTTACATTACTTTTGCTTTCCATTTTGAATTTTTATTCTCACAAAAAATAGAAGATTTACTGTTATGTACAGTAGAACGTCATTTAGCACGAGATTATGTTGCACGTTACCGGTATTGCACGATTTAAGATTTGCGACACATTATCATCTTACACGACGTAAAGATGATATTACACGGTTCGGCAGGAGGGAAAAAATTTTGAGCGCATGGTTATTTACTGCCTAAGAATCCTCATGCTTTGAGGAAAAGGGAATTTGTTGTTTTTCCTTCCTGTAAACTAAGTTTATTCAGATACACGGGGCCAGGAGCTGAGTCTCGACCTCTGCAACCACAATTTGGTGAGTACAGTTACATACATTATCATACATAGCAGCATATGTGTAGAGAACCTAGGATAACCCAAGTCAGTCAATGGAAATACTGTCACTCTGACTTTTTGGGTTATCCTAGGTTCTCTCACATATGCTGCCATGTATGATAATCTTGTAACTGTATCTGTGTATACCTGAATAAACTTACTTACAGTTTGTGGGAAGGAAAAACAAGTAACCATTCTCACAAGCAGTCTTGATACTACTACTGTTGTTGTGGTTCAGCAGACACCACCCGCCTTACCCACCCACCACGGACCCCAGCATTCGTACGTATTTCATACGCGTTAAGAAGTCCTGGCTACAAGCCAGCTGTGTTTGTGAAGAATAAAATAGAGTGAATTGTGTTTTGATCTTGAATTAACGAAGAAAACAAAGATATTAGACAAGACATAACCCGTGGCCGTAATGAAGTGTTACTTTGTACACATAAAAGATGTAAACATAAGTTTGTGTGACTGACTGACTTGACTGACTGAATGACTGACTGACTGAGTGACTTGACTGACTGACTGAATGACTTGACTGACTGACTGAATGACTTGACTGACTGACTGAATGACTTGACTGACTGACTGACTGAATGACTTGACTGACTTACTGAATGACTTGACTGACTTACTGAATGACTTGACTGACTTACTGAAGGACTTGACTGACTTACTGAATGACTTGACTGACCTACTGAATGACTTGACTGATCTACTGAATGACTTGACTGACCTACTGAATGACTTGACTGACTTACTGAATGACTTGACTGACTTACTGAATGACTTGACTGACTTACTGAATGACTTGACTGACTTACTGAATGACTTGATTGACTTACTGAATGACTTGACTGACCTACTGAATGACTTGACTGACCTACTGAATGACTTGACTGACCTACTGAATGACTTGACTGACCTACTGAATGACTTGACTGACTTACTGAATGGCTTGACTGACTTACTGAATGGCTTGACTGACTTGCTGACTGAATGACGACTGACTTACTGAATGACTTACTGAATGACTTACTGAATGACTTACTGAATGACTTGACTGACTTACTGAATGACTTGACTGACCTACTGAATGACTTGACTGATCTACTGAATGACTTGACTGACCTACTGAATGACTTGACTGACTTACTGAATGACTTGACTGACTTACTGAATGACTTGACTGACTTACTGAA
The DNA here is from genome assembly GCA_009830355.1 of Cherax destructor. Classification (NCBI taxonomy): domain Eukaryota; kingdom Metazoa; phylum Arthropoda; class Malacostraca; order Decapoda; family Parastacidae; genus Cherax; species Cherax destructor. The sequence goes on from WNWK01023253.1 coordinate 27,160, forward strand.
TGACTTGACTGACTTACTGAATGACTTGACTGACTTACTGAATGACTTGACTGACTTACTGAATGACTTGACTGACTTACTGAATGACTTGATTGACTTACTGAATGACTTGACTGACCTACTGAATGACTTGACTGACCTACTGAATGACTTGACTGACCTACTGAATGACTTGACTGACCTACTGAATGACTTGACTGACTTACTGAATGGCTTGACTGACTTACTGAATGGCTTGACTGACTTACTGAATGGCTTGACTGACTTACTGAATGGCTTGACTGACTTACTGAATGGCTTGACTGACTTACTGAATGGCTTGACTGACTTACTGAATGGCTTGACTGACTTAAAGTTAGACACTCAGTTCAACCATCGACTTCAGTTCAAGAACTTCTACTATCCACCTCAGCCCAGTAGGGCCACACCATCCATATCCACTCTTCACTACCATCCACAAACATCATTACCCACAATTTAAGGTAAGAAATACTATTATTTCTATTGCATTTGTAGTCTTAAGCAGTAATAGATCATGACAATGCACTACATTTACATATCCACCTCAGCTCAGTAGGGCCACACCATCCATATCCACTCTTCACTACCATCCACAAACATCATTACCCACAATTTAAGGTAAGAAATACTATTATTTCTATTGCATTTGTAGTCTTAAGCAGTAATAGATCATGACAATGAACTAAAATTACATATTCGCCTTCAATTTTTGCAAGATATGTTGGTCTAAAAAAACTTGTTTGGCTTTTTGGGGACTCTCAAACACGTAACCCTATTTTTCCCATAAGTTCTGTTAATCATTTAAGACGAAATTATCTAACACGACTTTTTCAGGAACGTATCTATCGTGCTAAATGACGTCCTACTGTATACAACTGCATCATTGTAAAAATAGTATAAATAATATCAGCACACTTGTGCAAGAATATTAGACTACCCAGTTGATGTGTATTGGACACATGGCGTGATTTGTTTACTCTTGAACATCAGCAAAAATCAAACATTTTCGCTACTTTGCGCTCCGTTTCAAGGTACTTGTCATAGTGAATCCAGTCAAAATTATCTCTATTTCTGTAATATATCATCCATTCTATCGAATGAGACTAAGAAAACGAGTATACAAGCATAAATACTATACGAAAATAGACTGCAAAGTCGCTGTTTTAAACCAAAAACACGGTCAGTTTTTTTTCCCTCATTATGCACTGTGTGGTGCAGGATTTTTTTTATACTGCGCACACTGACCGCACAGACCCATTCTCTCACATCTAGGCCTACCAGCCTGTTTCCACTTGATTTGAGGGCGCTAGAATTTAGGCGTACTAGTACGACGAAAACCCTGGTGCATAAGCCGTACTAATACTGCCAAAACCCCGAAAGGGTTAAATAGATTGTACACTAAACCTTATAACAGGGCTTTTTTGTGAATGTGTTGATAATATTGCAGAAACTTTAAATTTCAGCTCTGCTAATCTCTGGTTCTTTTATTTTGCAGCTCATCCTTTTACCAGAAGAATTGCAGATATCAGCATGCAGTGACATAAAAGCTGATGTAAGTGGCAGAAGAAGTGGAGATATATAGTTTCAGCAATGTGGGTGATGTGGAGGATATAATACATTGTCAGAATTACTACATACTGAGTGTCAATACCTAGTAGTATCTTGAAGCTCAGCTGTCACATGCACATCCTCAGCACCATGTGCATGTTCCTTCACTTCTCACCTTGAAATATTCTTGTGCAGCATTATCACTCATTGTAGTTGTAAATTAATTTTCATATGGTCAGAGTATATTAGTAACCTCACTTGCACTACCAGCTGTTACATCAGGACATAGTACACCAACAATGTACTAGTAACCTCTCACATGTACTACCAGCTCTTACATCAGGATATAGTACACCAACAACGTACTAGTAACCTCTCACATGTACTACCAGCTCATACATCAGGACATAGTACACCAACAATGTACTAGTAACCTCTCACATGTACTACCAGCTGTTACATCAGGACATAGTACACCTACAATGTACTAGTAACCTCTCACATGTACTACTAGTTGGTAATCTACACAGACTGGTCAGAATAGTTAGGAGTTTATATTCTCCCAAGCAAGCAAGTGTAATGTTATAAAATATCTAAACTAAGTCACGTATTTGTTAAATTAGTTCACTAATGTATCTCCTTAGAACAAATTTAAAATGTGAGAGTAACTGTGCAAGATAACCATATCATTGTTCAGTTTCAAAATAAAGGAAATAAAATATTTGTATAGAACAATTAAATGTTCTTGGGAACATGGTGAAATTTAAATTATATTAAATATATTATAGAAAGTGATTTATTGAAACTTAAAACCAATTTGTATGTCAACGAATAGTTTCATTAAGTTTTGCCACCACATTATCATCTACCTTTGCTTTACCTTCAGACTGCTCTTTTTATTGTCAAGTTAAAGATATAGGAGCTGATCTAGGCTTATTATCTACTTATACACATGTGTTATTATTTCCAGTGGTTGTACCACTTGTAAACTATTCTGTTGTTCTATTCCTGTCTCTTTGCAAATTTCTTCTTTTTATATTCTTTCAGGGCTTCTTCTACTTGTTGAAAGTGTGTGAAACTCTTCCTTATCATTTCTCTTCAATCTTTGTATTATGACTAATACTTGCAACCTTTTATAACTCTGGCAGTCATTTGCAGCTACATTTCAGACTTTTACCCACTTGTTCAACTTTTTTTTAAGTACATATACCATAACATACCACTGCTGCATATTACAATTGTTAAATGATTTTTCAGCATTTGATTCCTGTTTGTATGTAGGTTATTATAAGGTTGTTTAGAGTCATATAAGATTTATGCTGATATCATTTATATGAACTTCCATTGACAATCTTTACCCAGTGATGACTCTCTTTGTCTACTTCTAATATTTATACACAAGAAATACATTCATTGTATGGCTTGTTATCACTTTCACTTTCATCATCCATGAAAACCTTTATTTAATTTTTAATTTCTTCTTGCCATTTGTTTATATATATTAGAAACATTGTGGTAAACATTAACATAAAACAAATTTACGAGTCTCCTTGTAACACCGTTCATGTTTAATCCATCTTTCTCTAATGTTTGTTTCTAGTAAGTTCACAGGAATGTTTATCAGCAAGACAGACCTGTAGTTTAGTTACTCCTCTATTTATCCTTTATTATTATTATCAACATAATACAGTGGACCCTCGGTTTTCGTTCACCTCCAAACTCGAACAATTATGTAAATGTATTTTTGTAAGAGCTTTTGTAAGTGTATTTTTGGGGTTCTGAAACGACTAATCTAATTTACATTTGTACTTATGGGAACAAATTCGTTGGGTAATGGCACTCAAACAGCATTCTGGAAAGAATTTTCATCAAAAACCGAGGGTCCACTGTATATGTCATTTTTATTTTGTTAACCAGTTTACTCTTGAACTAGACTCAAATGTTTTAAGGCTCATGATTCTATCTTGTCTGGTACAGTAGACTTTTTCATGTTAACTTCTAGCAACAGCTTCTTAACTTAGTTTTAAATATTTAATTTTCTCCAAGCTCTTAACAGAACAAAAAATTATACCAATAAAAGGTAGCCTATGTACCTTTTCTTCAAGTATTCCATTTCATTTAATTGTTTGGGGTTTAACTTGAGCTTCCACATTGCCCTCTTATGTAAACACGCATTACACTGACATATATTATTCTTTTTTTTTATTTCATGCTTAAGTTTGTCATTTTACAAATAAAAAAAAAAATTGCGTTCATCTCTTACTTGTAATATTTTTCTCCTGATATATACTTCACACATATGTAGCATCGAATGAAACCTATAGGATAAGCAGTTTTTTATAAAAATATATATTATAAATAATCATGAGCAGTGAAAGAGAAAATAAACTACATCAGTGTTTGGTGTGTCAAAAGTATTTAAAAAGAAATCATGCCTAACAAGTCATACTAGACTAGTTCATTCAGTAGAGAAACCATATCATGTTCAGAATGTCTAAAGGCCTCTTGCAAGGAAAGAATTTACAGATACACCAGAAACTTCATACAGGAGAGAGACCACATCAGCGTTCAGCGTTGCCTAAAGGCTTTTGCACAAAATCAAATCTAGATGA
>WNWK01023254.1:0-31339 GCA_009830355.1 Cherax destructor
AGTGCAAAAATTATAGGGGAATAAGTCTGTTGAGTGTACCTGGTAAAGTGTATGGTAAGTTATTATTGAAAGAATTAAGAGTAAGACAGAAAGCAGGATAGCAGATGAACAAGGGGGCTTTAGGAAAGGTAGGGGTTGTGTAGACCAAGTGTTTACAGTGAAACATATAGATGAACAGTATTTGGATAAGGGTAAAGATGTTTTGTGGCATTTATGGATTTGGAAAAGGCGTATGATAGGGTAGATAGGGGAGCAATGTGGCAGATGTTGCAGGTGTATGGAATAGGAGGAAGGTTACTGAAAGCAGTGAAGAGTTTTTATGAGGATAGTGAGGCTCAGGTTAGAGTGTGTAGGAGGGAAGGGGACTATTTCCCAGTAAAAGTGGGCCTTAGACAAGGATGTGTGATGTCACCATGGTTTTCAATATATTTATAGATGGGGTTGTAAGAGAAGTGAATGCGAGGGTCTTGGCAAGAGGTGTTGGGCTAAAAGATAAAGAAGCAAATACAAAGTGGAGTTGTCACAGTTGCTTTTTGCTGATGACACTGTGCTTTTGGGAGATTCTGAAGAGAAGTTGCAGAGGTTGGTGGATGAATTTGGTAGGGTGTGTAAAAGAAGAAAATTGAAAGTGAATATAGGAAAGAGTAAGGTGATGAGGATAACAAAAAGAATAGGTGACGAAAGATTGGATATCAGATTGGAGGAGAGAGTATGGAGGAGGTGAATGTATTCAGATATTTGGCAGTGGACATGTCAGCAGATGGGTCTATGAAGGATGAGGTGAATCATAGAATTGATGAGGGGAAAAGGGTAAAGTGGAGCACTTGGGTCTGTGGAGACAAAGAACCTTGTCCATGGAAGTAAAGAGGGAATGTATGAGGTATAGTTATACCAACGCTCTTATATGGGTGTGAAGCATGGGTGATGAATGTTGCAACGAGGAGAAGGCTGGAGGCAGTGGAGATGTCATGTCTGAGGTCAATGTGTGGTGTCAATATAATGCAGAGAATTCGGAGTTTGGAAATTAGGAGGAGGTGCGGGATTACCAAAACGATTGTCCAGAGCTGAGGAGGGGTTGTTGAGGTGGTTTGGACATGTAGAGAGAATGGAACGAGACAGAGTGACTTCGGAGTGTATAAATCTGTAGTGGAGGGAAGGCGGGGTAGGGGTCGGCCTAGGAAAGGTTGGAGGAGGGGTAAAGGAAGTTTTGTGTGCGAGGGCTTGGACTTCCAGCAAGCATGTGGAGCGTATTTGATAGGAGTGAATGGAGGCATATGATTTTTAATACTTGACGTGCTGTTGGAGTGTGAGCAAGGTAACATTTATGAAGGGATTCAGGGAAACCGGCAGGTCGGACTTGAGTTCTGGAGATGGGAGGTACAGTGCCGGCACTCTGAAGGAGGGTGTTAATGTTGCAGTTTTATAACTGTAGTGTAAAGCACCCCTCTGGCAAGACAGTGATGGAGTGAATGATGATGAAAGTTTTTCTTTTTTGGGCCACCCTGCCTTGGTGGGAATCGGCCGATGTGTTAATAAAAAAAAAAAAAAAAAATCATAACTTGAAAAGCTATGTGATGTTGAGTGTATTAAGTGTTTTATTTGTCTCGTCAGTTTGGTGTCAGACGGAATTATCGCTGCCGCCTGTGTTGCCCGAGGCCGTGGAAGCAGCTCTCAAGCCATTCTGTACCTTTACACAGGTGACTCTTAAAACTTGAATATGCTAATGGTATACAATACAGTGGACCCCCGGTGTTCGTCCATTTTTCGTAACAGAATGCTGTTCAAGTGCCATTACCAACCGAATTTATTCCCTTAAGAAATAATGTAAAGTAGACTAGTCCTTTTAGACCCCCAAAACTACACTTATAAAAGCATTTAAAAAAATACACTTACATAAAAGAGCGTGTTTTGAGCAGGACGAACACCGGGGGTCCACTGTACTGACAACTTGATAAGTAAGACACATGTTCAGTATTTAGATAACATTGTTCCAGACTATGGAGCAAAACACTTCTTCAGGCTGAGGGACTGACTGTCTCAGAACTACACCTTCAGAGGTAATGGACTGATTACATCGTCTTTACAGTTCTACTGCTGCTGCTGCCTCCTCTGTACTTGACTGAAGAAGCCTACTGTGTAGGCGAATCATTTTGGAATAAAGATACCTAACTGTTGCACATGTGTCTTACTTCAACTCTTGAAACTTGTTCTTTCTTTCAACAAGCCAGCCATATCCCACTGAGGCAAGCTTTAGTAATACGTATATACAAGAGAAGGGGTTACTAGCCCCTTTCTCCTGGCATTTTAGTCGCCTCTTACGACATGCATGGCTTATGGAGGAAGAATTCTGTTCCACTTTCCCATGGAGATTGAAACTTGTTATATCATGCAAAACAACCACAGGGGGAGTTGAATGATAGTTTTAGGCATTTCATGTTGCAATCAACACATCAGGAGCTTGCAGTGTTGCAGAAATGAGTAAGAAGTCTAGGAAGATCCATTCAAGGAAATGACTCTAGTTAGTCATTCCCTTGAACAGATCTTTCTGGACTTCTTACTCATTTCTGCAACATTGCAATTGCCTGATGATGTGTTGATTACAACACAAAAGGCCTAGAGCTATCAGTCAACTCCCCCCCGTGATTGCTTTGCATTTTGTATCGCGATTCTTGCATTGTTAAATCATACATTTTTTCAAAGCACCAGCTGTCTCCCACCGAGGCAGGGTGATATGTCATACAGTGGAACCCCCGGTTTACGTACAGCTTTTGTAAGTGTATTTTTGGGGGTCTAAAAGGACTAATCTAATTTACATTATTCCTTATGGGAACAAATTCATTTGGTAACGGCACTTGAACAGCATTCTGGAACGAATTAATTACGTAAACCAGGGTACCACTGTACCTATTTTTTATATATCCTTTAGCAGGTGCAGTTAAATTAGTGTGTGGGAGTTACAGATGTGAATTATGTTTAATTCTTTCACTGAGTTTTGTAATTGAAGGAGCAGATTTGTGCTTTTACTGTTCCATCTTCGTTAATATATTTATCATATGATTTTTAGTGACCCATCTTCATTAATATGTTCATCATATGACTTTTAAAATTTCCAGTGGTTGTAACTTTTATATACAGTCTCTCCTCACTTAACAACGGGGTTCTGTTCCTAAGAGTAGGGCGGTAAACGAATTGGTTGTTCAGCGAGGAGCATACTATAATGGTAGTGGGTTTGTGTCAACCATCTTTAGATATTGTTTTAATGTCACGTTTGCACCAGTTATAACATTTTTAGTATATCTTTAAGTGTTTATACAGTAGTGTACTGTATATTGTAATAAACAGCATAGAGGAAAACAGCTGTAATATACATAGGTATGCATACTGGTCAGAGAGCTGGTCGTAAGTCCGAGCAATCATTAAACGAGTACGTCGTTAAGTGAGGAGAGGCTGTAAATCAGTTTATATTCTTTCACCTCTCTCTCTGTAAAAAAAAAGTTCCCAGGACCCCATTAACTTCATTTTTACTTAATTTAATTCTGTGGCTTTTTATGTCTATTGAAGGCACTGAGAAACTTCTTTATAAATTCTTTCATTTACTTTTATAACCTTATACTTAACATTCACCAAAATCTGCAATTAGGAGCAGAGCCTTATGACGACATTCTTGGTCGTCCTGGACCATTCTTAAGTCACAGTGACTTGATGATGGTCCATAAGGGACCAAGACATAATAACGTATATCTGCTAATTGAGGGTTTTTGGTGATTTATTCCAGCAATAATGTTGTGACTTTATTAACAAACCACCGAGCGGATGGTTTTGGAACCCATGGTGAGTGAATTGTTAAACTCCAGGCCGTTGTGTAAGTCACTGGGCCAGCTTTTACGACTCACTCCCCATGGGTTCAAACCCACCCATTCTGTGGCTTGTTTGCAATCATGTTGTTATGATTTCATGAGTCATGACTATTCTTCACAAGTAATCCACATTTAGAGAGGAAATTTTAGACAGCATTTAAATACTATATAAAGTTCCCTCTCTGAGTGTGCAGTGTTGGTGAATCATCCCAGTAGTGCTGTACTTTTTTATTTAATGTATTGGCCATTTTCCCACCAAGGCAGGGTGACCTAAAAAAAGAAGAAACACTTTCATCATCACTCACTCCGTCACTGTATTCCCAGAGGCGTGCCTATACTACAGTTCAAAGACTGCAACATATCTCCATCCCTCCTTCAGAGTGCAGGCACTGTAGGCTGTAGGAAATTAGCAAAATTATTGTAACCTATAGCTTGTCAGCTGATGTATTTCATATGCATTTTTGATATTGAATTGCAGGAGCAGTGGTGGCAAGGTAGTACGGAGAACGACGAGGGAACGAATATAAACAACACAACTCTGAGACGTAAGCTGCTCTTCAGTCACGACGAACTCCTTAATGTCACACCGTAAGTAATGCTTAATAAACTATTGGTTTTTATGCTCTCAGCTTCATTGATTAAATGTTTGGACGATAAAGTTTTGCCTGAAGAAAAAGGTTTTGTGTTGGTAAAACTGGAGTGTAGTTTATCGGTCATTTTTATTGTGAAGAAATTCAGGGGAAACCGGTTAGTCAGACTCGAGTCCTGGAGGTGGGAAGTACAGTGCCTACACTCTGAAGGAGGGGTTTGGGATATTTGCTGTTTGGAGGGACATCTGAGCTTTTGTATCTGTGCGCCTCCGGCAAGACAGTGATGGTGTGAATGATGGCGAAGGTGTTTCTTTTTCGGGTCGCCCTTCCTCGCTGGGAGACAGCCAGCGCATTAAAAAAAAATTGATAACTTGCTTGCATGATTGCGTATACAGTGGACCCCCGCCTAACGAGCACCCGGAAATTGTACAATTATGTAAGTATAATATTGTAAGTGCTTGTGGAAGTGTATTTTTGGGGGGTCTGAAATAGACTATCCTATGTGACATTATTTCTTAAGGAAGTAAATTCGTTCGGTAATGGCACTTGAGCAGGCTTCTGGAATGAATTTTGCTCGTTAGGCGGAGGTCCACTGTACAGTGGTCCCTCTGTTTTCGTGCATCTCCAAACTCGAACATTTATGTAAGTGTATTTTCGTAAGTGCTGTTGCAAGTGTATTTTTGGGGGTCTGAAATAGACTAACCTACGTGACATTATTTCTTAAGGAAGTAAATTTGTTCGGTAATGGCACTTGAGCAGCATTCTGGAACGAATTTTCGGCGAGGGACAACTTGAGCACATGTTTAATGCAATTTATAAAATTCCTACAGTATTCTCATGTTGGTTTTCCAGCATTCTCACTTGTCAAAATTTTTGTGATTTATCTTTCTGAAGATGACGTAGGTATAAATTCTCACTAGATTTTGGTGGTCATAGAGCTCATATTGTCTGTATTCCCTGTTTTTTATGGGGCTGTCAAAAATGATTTAATCCTCAATATAACACTTACAAAAAATTATTATACTTTTTAAAGGGGTGGACCGGTAAGCCAGCGGAAGGCCTCGGTCAGATAACCAAAAGCTCCAACGGCGGGTCATCATCTGACTAAGACCCGTGTCAGGAAACGCTTGTCCTGTTTTCTCGACAAACCTTACCTAACCTAACCTCAATATAAAACTTGAAATTATGGACAAAATCTACTGGGTAAATTGTATTTTTAACTCCTTGATTATCAGTGTTTATTGTGGTATCTGTAAATTGTGCACACTACTATATTATGTGTACAGTACAGTGCTTTACTTAATTTTTTTTGCTATTTTTATAACATTATTTTGATTTTCATGTACACTCAGACCCCGTCAGTCCATAATCAGTTGTTTACTGTACAGTGGACCCCCGAGTAACGAAAAAACTTCATTCCAGAAGCCTGCTCAAGTGCCATTACCAAACGAATTTACTCCCTTAAGGAATAATGTCAAGTAGGTTAGTCTATTTCAGACCCCCAAAAATACACTTCCACAAGGACTTACAATATTATACTTACATAATTGTACGATAGGTAGGTAGTAGGTTGGTAGACAGCAACCACCCAGGGAGGTACTACCATCCTGCCAGGTGACTGTGAAACAGAAACCTGAAACTGTTTTACATGATGGTAGGATTGCTGGTGTCTTTTTTCTGTCTCATAAACATGCAAGATTTCAGGTACGTCTTGCTACTTTCTACTTACACTTAGGTCACGCTACGCAAACATGTATACATTTATGTATACACACTCATCTGAGTTTTCTTTGATTTTATCTTAATAGTTCTTGTTCTTATTGCTTTTCCTTTCATATCCATGGGGAAGTGGAATAAGAATCTTTCCTCCGTAAGCCATGCGTGTTGTAAAAGTCAACTAAAATGCCGGGAACAATGGGCTAGTAACCCCTTTCCTGTATATCTTACTAAAAAGAAAAAGAAGAAAACCGTCAAAGTGGGATGTTTGAATGTGCGTGGATGTTGTGCGAATGATAAGAAAGAGATGATTGTAGATATTATGAATGAAAAGAAGCTGGATGTCCTGGCTTTAAGTGAGATAAAGTTGAAGGGGGTAAGAGAGTTTCAGTGGGGAGAAATAAATGGGATTAGGTCAGGGGTTTCAAATAGAGTTAGAGCTAAAGAAGGAGTGGCAATAATGTTGAATAATCAGTTATGGCAGGTAAAGAAGGAATATAAATGTATAAATTCAAGGATTATGTGGAGTAAAATAAAGGTTGGATGTGAAAAGTGGGTTATAGTAAGTGTTTATGCACCTGGAGAAGAGAGAAGTGTAGAGGGGAGAGAGAGATTTTGGGAAATGTTGAGTGAGTGTGTAGGGAGTTTTGAACCAAGTGAGAGAGTAATTGTGGTTGGGGATCTTAGTGCTAAAGTGGGTAAAAATATTGTGGAGGGAGTAGTAGGTAAATCTGGGGTGCCAGGGGTAAATGTAAATGGGGAACCATTAATTGAGCTATGTGTAGAAAGAGGTTTGGTAATAAGTAATACATATTTTATGAAAAAGAGGATAAATAAATATACAAGGTATGATATAGCACGTAAGGAAAGTAGTTTGTTGGATTATGTATTGGTGGATAAAAGGTTGATGGGTAGGCTTCAGGATGTACATGTTTATAGAGGGGCAACGGATATATCAGATCATTATTTGGTTGTAGCTACAGTTAGAGTAAAAGGTAGATGGGACAAAAAGAAAATGGCAACAGCAAGTAAGAGAGAGGTAAAAGTGTATAAACTAAAGGAAGAGGAAGTTAGGGTGAGATATAAGCAACTATTGGCAGAAAGATGGGCTAGTGCAAGTATGAGTAGTGGGGGGGTTGAAGAGAGTTGGGATAGTTTTAAAAATGCAGTATTAGAATGTGGGGCAGAAGTTTGTGGCTATAGGAGGGTGGGTGCAGGAGGAAAGAGGAGTGAGTGGTGGAATGAAGAAGTAAAGGGTGTGATAAAAGAGAAAAAGGTAGCTTATGAGAGGTTTTTACAAAACAGAAGTGTTAATAGAAGAGCAGAGTATATGGAGAGTAAAAGAAAGGTGAAGAGAGTGGTGAGAGAGTGCAAAAGAAGAGCGGATGAAAGAATGGGAGAGGCTCTGTCAAGAAATTTGCTGAAAACAAGAAAAATTTTGGAGTGAGATAAACAAGGTAAGAAAGCCTAGGGAACGAATGGATTTGTCAGTTAAAAACAGAGTAGGAGAGTTAGTAGATGGGGAGCTGGAGGTATTGGGTAGATGGCGGGAATATTTTGAGGAACTTTAAATGTCGATGAAAAAGGGAGGCGGTAATTTCATGTACTGGCCAGGGAGGTACAACATCGTTTAGGAGTGAAGAAGAGCAGGATGTGAGTGTGGGGAGGTGCATGAGGCATTACGTAGAATGAAAGGGGTAAAGCAGCTGGAATTGATGGAATCATGACAGAAATGTTAAAAGCAGGGGGATATAGTGCTGGAGTGGTTGGTATTTTTGTTTAATATATGTATGAAAGAGGGAAGGTACCTAGGGATTGGCAGAGAGCATGTATAGTTCCTTTATATAAAGGAAGGGGGATAAAAGAGAGTGTAAAAATTATAGGGGAATAAGTTTACTGAGTATACCAGGTAAAGTGTATGGCAGGGTTATTATTGAAAGAATTAGAGGTAAGACGGAGAGTAGGATTGCAGATGAGCAAGGAGGCTTTAGAGTGGGTAGGGGATGTGTAGATCAAGTGTTTACAGTGAAGCATATATGTGAACAGTATTTGGATAAAGGTAGAGAGGTTTTTATTGCATTTATGGATTTAGAAAAGGCATATGATAGAGTGGATAGGGGAGCAATGTGGCAAATGTTGCAAGTGTATGGAATAGGTAGTAAGTTACTGAAGGCTGTAAAGAGTTTTTATGAGGATAGTGAGGCTCAGGTTAGGGTGTGTAGGAGAGAGGGAGATTACTTCCCGGTAAAAGTAGGTCTTAGACAGGGATGTGTAATGTCACAATGGTTGTTTAATATATTTATAGATGGGGTTGTAAAAGAAGTAAATGCTAGGGTGTTGGGGAGAGGGTTGGGATTAAATTATGGAGAATTAAATGCAAAATGGGAGTTGACACAGTTACTTTTTGCTGATGATACTGTGCTTATGGGAGATTCTAAAGAAAAGTTGCTAAGGTTAGTGGACTAGTTTGGGAGAGTGTGTAAAGGTAGAAAGTTAAAAGTGAACATAGATAAGAGTAAGGTGATGAGGGTATCAAACGATTTAAATAAAGAAAAATTGGATATCACATTGGAGAGAGGGATTATGGAAGAAGTAAATGTTTTCAGATATTTGGGAGTTGACGTGTCAGCGGATGGGTTTATGAAGGATGAGGTTAACCATAGAATTGATGAAGGAAAAAGGTGAGTGGTGCGTTGAGGTATCTGTGGAGACAAAAACGTTATCCATGGAGGCAAAGAAGGGGAAAGTACGAAAGTATAGTGGTACCAACACTCTTATATGGGTGTGAAGCATGGGTTGCAAATGCTGCAGCGAGGAGGAGGCTGGAGGCAGTGGAGATGTCCTGTCTAAGGGCAATGTGTGGTGTAAATATTATGCAGAAAATTCGGAATGTGGAAATTAGGAGAAGGTGTGGAGTTACTAAAAGTATTTGTCAGAGGTCTGAAGAGGGGTTGTTGAGGTGGTTTGGTCATTTAGAGAGAATGGATCAAAGTAGAATGACATGGAGAGCGTATAAATCTGTAGGGGAAGGAAGGCGGGGTAGGGGTCGTCCTAGAAAAAGTTGGAGGGAAGGGGTAAAGGAGGTATTGTGGGCGAGGAGCTTGGACTTCCAGCAAGCATGTGTGAGCGTGTTAGATTGGAGTGAATGGAGACGAATGGTTTTTGGAACATGACGATCTGTTGGAGTGTGAGGAGGGTAAGATTTTGTGAAGGGATTCAGGGAAACCAGTTAATTGATTTAGTTGGACTTGAGTCCTGGAAATGGGAAGTACAATGCCTGCACTTTAAAGGAGGGGTCTGGGATAGTGACAGCTGGGAGGGACAATTCTCAGCTGTCGTATCTGAGCTCCTCTGCAAAGACAGTGATTATGTATGAATGTGGTGAAAGTGTTGAATGATTGTGAAAGTATTTTCTTTTTGGGGATTTTCTTTCTTTTTGGGTCACCCTGCCTCGGTGGGAGACGGCTGACCTGTTGAAAAAAAAAAAATTGTACGATTTCCGGGGTGTTCGTTACTCGGGGGTCCACTGTATATCTAACTTAATGCTGGTAATTTACCTTCACTTCTATGTTATAGTTGTGCTCTAGAGGTCACCGAGGCAAAAAACATTATTTTTCAAAATATTTCCCCTTTAAGGGATGGGGGGGGGTCCATTGATGTTGGTGAAGGGCTCTTGATCCAAGGAATTAGTTTTCCCCTCAGATCAAACCTGTTTAACCAATACTGTGCTATTCTTCAGGTGTGGTATGAGACTTATGGTGTCTAGTGCTTCCATATTAATATTAAGAATTACATTTATTTTTATTGTTCATCAGTCATGATATGATTAATATATCCACCAACCAGGAATTAATATATCCACCAGCCAGGAATTAATATATCCACCAGCCAGGAATTAATATATCCACCAGCCAGGAATTAATATATCCACCAGCCAGGAATTAATATATCCACCAGCCAGGAATTAATATATCCACCAGCCAGGAATTAATATATCCACCAGCCAGGAATTAATATATCCACCAGCCAGGAATTATGTAATTAAAATGAACTTCTTTGAGTAAATATGAGAAAATGAGTATGTTGCAACTTTTTTAATAATTAAAAAAATTCACCTTTAAGTTATCTGTCCAATAAAAATATTTTATTTTAAAGAATGTGTAGTCCAGGTGGTGGTGATGCTTCTGGCAGTGGGAGCTCTCCTTCATCCGTGGACCCCTTGCCCTTACACAGAGATGACCAGAGTCCAGAAAGAGACCATGTTGACGATGACAAGGGCTTAATGTGGTGTACTGCAGTGGTTGCCCCAGACTTCATTGGAAGTTCCAGGAAAGATCCTCAGTTGGCCAGACATCCTCCAGCATCACCATCGGTGTGTTCTCCTCCAACTCTCATGCAGCGAGTTAGCCCGTCGTATAGTGCTGCTCTCTCTCCTGGAGATACTGATGGTGCTTTACAGCTCTTATCACCAGATCTGTCTCCCATAGAAGGTCATGAAAATTCCATGGCCTCTAAGCACCCAAGATTACATCCATCACCAGATGTCTCGCCCATTCATGTTGTTCATCATGGCTCGGATTCAGATCATGAAAGCGCGTGTTCGTCGAGCTCATCATTTCTTAACCCAGTTCTTCATGGACATTCTCAGGCTATAAACCAGATACCCAACATGTCTCCCACACATTTATCCACAGAATTACAAGTCTCGCCAATTAAGGCTGGAAAACATTACTCAGCTGTTGATAAACCTTTCCCGAATGTTTTAACTTCCGGTGTTTCTTTACCTGAAAATAATAAAATACCACATGAGGAACCACAAACATCTCCAATTACCGGAACGCTCGCTTCTCTACAACATCTGTGCCATCAGAAACGTTGTTCAGCTAGTGAACTTCAGACAAATGATATAGAATCTCAGGCAAGTAAAGAAGACACTGGAATGTTCAATTTAAACAGAAAGGGTCCGGAGTCTGAACTGGAGGTAGTTACTTGCAGCAATCAAGATGCCTTATTGAAGTCTCCAGGGTCACTAATATGCAAAGACAATTTTAATCCTGCCACTGAAGCAGATTTCACAAATGCCATTGAAGACAATGCAGTAATGTCAATGAATAAAAAATGTGAGAGTTTGGAAAGGTGCTTACCTGAAAGGCTTCAGAAAAGTGAAGAAGCCTTAGATGTGACTATGGGATTCACCATCTCTGAGGAGAATGCTGCAGATTCTCAAGGACCCTCGGGAAAAACTTCTCCGGTGGCAGAGCTCAGAACATCCAGCAACTCAGTAAGTACAGCATTGTACAAGTAACACCATCTCCGGTATAAATTACATATAAAAAGAACAACTTTCATTTTTCTTTTTAGGTCACCCTGCCTCGGTAGGAGATGGTCCGTGCATTGAATTTTTATTTTTAACATGGGCATTTTTTCCCCACTTAAGTAGGTGACCCAAAGAAAAAGACACTTTCACCATTATTTGTTCAGTCTTGCCAGAAGAGCTTGGACATCACAATTCAAATTACCTTCCAATCTTCAGAGCACAAACAAAGTTTTTTTCCTTTTAAATTTAGTAATTTATACAGGCGAAGGGGTTACTAGCCCCTTGGTCTTAGCAGTTTAGTCACCTCTTACAACACGCATGGCTTACGGAGGAAGGATTCTTTTCTAGTTCCCCATGGAGTATTTTGTTTACATAAGATAGAATAATGAGCCCTGAAACCAATATGTAATTATTGTATATAGTGTTCAACATCATCTTGCAGGGTCATTTTTCATCTAGTCCAATACGAGGTGCTTGTCAAAGCCCCTTAGAGGTGGAAACACCTAACAGAAGATTCTCCGATTCTCCGCCACTCTCCCCCATCCTGTGTCGCTCCTTGATGTTCCAAGGTCACGGTGCTCGTCCGGTGTCTCCTAGAAAGCTTCAGCACGACCATCACATGAAGAGAGATACTCTTGGGGTTTTACAGTCAACATTTTTCTGTGATGACACAGGTTAGTCACACACTAATAATGATAAATATGATGTAATCTATTTCAATTATTTTTAAATATGATGTACATGTATTGTAATATTTTTTAAATATGATTCTATATACTATTGTAATATTTTTTTAAATATGATGCTTCTTCTTCTAATTATTTTTGCCAAGTTCCTCAGTTTTGAGTCATAATGATGTCAAAAGAATTTTTTTTAATGAATAATTTTATTAATTTCAGAAAGCATGCAATAAACAAAAATTTACCAATAATCACATTAGGGAAGTTACATTATATTTGTTACTTACATAAAATAAGTTTTGTTTGGTTAAATATTTATTATAGTTGTGTCTAGGACAAACATTTTTGGTACGTACAGCTGCTTCTTGACTTAGTGGTTCAACTTATGATATTTTGCCTTTACGACGGTGCAAAAACAATTACTTTGGAGGTGAAACTTAAGATAATTAACCAACATGAAGGTGACAAAGTCCATAACTTGTATTCATTTGCTTTTCAATACTGTTATTTAGTTATTCAGTGACTAGTTATTTATTTAGCATATTCATATTCGACTTACAATATTTTTGACTTAGGTTTGTTGGAACGTAACCCCATTGTAAGTCCAGGACCGCCTGTAATTGATTAATTTACACAGAATACTTGCTAGATACACACGAGGTCTTGCTAAATTTACTATTGTCATTCTTTTAGGGACAAATTGTACTGATGAACTGATGGATGATGGTCACAGCGATGCCGCAGCAGTTGAACAACACCTGAACCCCGTCATCCTCGCTCGTCTCTCTAGCCGCGTTCCGCTCGTACGCTCATCCTCCGTCTGTGATATGGAGACTGATTCTCAGCCTTCTATTGAGGTTAGTTTCATTCTTAATCTATCACATTGGCTGTCTCCTACCAAAGTAGGGTGACCCAGTAAAGGAAACACATTCACCATCATTTATTCAATAGCTGTCTTGCCAGAAGTATGCAAACATCACAATTCATATACAGTGGTACCTCGGTTAACGATGGTCCCCAAACTCGCCCTTTTATGTAAGTTTATTTTTTTTAAATGCTTTTGTAAGTGTATTTTTGGGGGTCTAAAAGGACTAGTCTATTTTACATTATTCCTTATGGGGATAAATTCGTTTGGTAATGGCACTTGAACAGCATTCTGGAACGAAAAAATATCGTTAACCGAGGTACCACTGTACATATATCTCTCAGCTGCAAAAGATATATATTCTCTGTAGTGTAAAAATGTAAGCTCAATTGTGGAGTCAGTTGCTCACAACATTTTGGTCAAAACTGTAGCTGTCAATTACAGTAATGTGTGTACTGTATACAGGTCTCCCTCAACATTCGCGTTTTCCACTTTCGCGGGCTTCACACATTCGCGAATTCCCAGCCACCAAATCATATTTAAGTTTCCCGCCACCCGCGCGTCCCTACTACCCTCCCCCGACCCGGCAGCCAGCCCGCCTGCCACTCACTCACTGAGTGTTTTGTTTGTTCATTATTTGTTATTAAACTACAGTATAACATGTATGTAGTACTATATAGTACAATATTTTGTGATGTTTTCATGTGTTTTATGATTGTTCATGGTTCAATAGGTTAAGGAAGCAGTATTTCCCTACAATATGTTGTAAGGAAATAATAATAAATAATAATAAATAATCACTGTGGAGTGCTCTAAATGTCAGCTACCAAATACTGATGACATTTAAAGTGCTCCAGATCAATTATTATAAATTATAAATTATTATTCTAATAATAAATGTTATTTTTGCATTTTTTCTTATGACAAGAGTGATCTAGGCATGTTTACCCTGATGTAAACAACTCTTAGGAGTGGCGGCCTCCTCCTCTTACCCCATTCACATAATATGGCATATATTATTCATTTCAGCGTCTTTATTACAGTTCTAGGGTATTTATCGTGTTTCTGATATCAATTTGGAATAAATGTAATAGATATATAACCTTTATTACTACTATTAGTGTAATTACACAACATTTTATTAGCGCTAAGGCTAACATCCGCCACCCATGACGACTCACCAGACACTGAATGTTACTCCTTGCTTCTCCCTCCCTCCAATAGCTCCTCCCACTTCGTAACGATGTTAGATGGTGAATTTAATGTATTTTTCTGTAAGCTTAACTCGTTGTACGTGTATTTTACTTTTTATTTTATTCTGTAATATATAAGTTATGCAAATTAAAATTTATCAAGTTGGAGTTTCATTTTTATTTTATTTTTTTTCTAATATGTATATGTATTTAATTCAGCATTTGGCATCATTACAAAGTGGGCAGAGCTACAGCAGAGGGAGAAGCAGCAGTGTGTCAGTAACTTGTGATTCTCCATGACACTTCACCCCACTATTAAATATTGTATAATTAGTATACTATTACAGGCCTCCCACCACAGCCAGCCCATGTCACCATAACATGTATATAGTACATTATTTTATGATGTTTTCATGTGTTTTATGATTGTTCATGGTTCAATAGGTTAAGAAAGCAGTATTGTATTATATTTACCTACAATATATTGGGGCACCAAACATTCGCGATTTTTCAACATTCGCGAGGCTCTTGATCCCCAAACCCTCGCTAAATATATGATAGTGTAAACGTGTTATCAGGCTTTTATATGCATTTGAAATTGAAAAAAGGCTGTGTTTCACTCTAAAGCGATTTTCACTTTACATCAGTAGCCCAGAACCTAACCTGGTGTATAAGTGGGGCCCTACAGTAGCCCAGAACCTAACCTGATGTATAAGTGGGGCCCTACAGTAGCCCAGAACCTAACCTGCTGTATAAGTGGGGCCCTACAGTAGCTAAGAACTTAACCTTCTGTATAAGTGGGGCCTGCCTGTATGTATAGTTATGACATTTATTAGAGGAAATGTTAAGCCATGAGTTGTCTTTTTCACTTCATTAGTACTAAGGAAGCCATGAGTGGCTAGAAGTCATAACTAGACACAAATTTCTTCTACAAATTGTTGGTATTGCCATGACCTGTATGATCATTTGTAACTATTACCAAACTTTCTTTTTCACAGATCAATGGAAATGAAGAGGGCCAGTTGCAAGATACAGGGTATCAGACTGCTAGCTTGCATACCACCAACTTCAACATGACAACCTATAACCAAGAGAATAACTATACAGCTAATACAATACCACCACACCAGACAGAACAACTTGGTAGATTTGTCAATAGTTCTTATATCCAGGGCAACAGTACTATTACAAAGATTAGTAGAAATGGATACACCATTACCCTGGGAAAGGACATTTCTCAGTGAACGGAAACCATTTTAAATTTAAGTGATATGTCAAGTGTACAAGAAAATATTATACAGAAGAATGTGTCAGGGAATATAATCATCAGGTTTCATATTTTTTAAAGCCAGTAAATGCCTGAAAGTAATTAAATATGATACATAAGAAAGAAGGAACACTGCAGCAGACCTACTGGCCGATGTGAGGCACGTCCAAGTCTCCTACCGGCTTAAGCCACTGACCCAACCTAGTCATGGCACATCAGAAGTCATATCTGAATTACACAAGATTCAGAGAGGAGGTTGTTTTTTAACATATTCATATTCCCTACTAAGAGTGATCTTAAGAAAGAAAATTTAGACTATTTTTCTTTGTAGTAAATGACTATAAGAAATGTGGGTACAACCCCTTGTTACCATGACAATGTATTGATTATTTTTTAAGACATTGGCCATTTCCCACTAAGACATGGTGACCCAAAAAAGAAGAAATGTTGTTTATATAATGATATAGACACTAATATCTGTACTCTGCTTTTTTCTACAATGAAGGGAAAGTGTGTGTGAGAGTTGTCTTAAGTGCCATAACGTAGAAGAGTGTATTGAGTAAATGCACTTGCTCACTACACTTCTCACAACCATACCAGTATTCTTCATGTACTATATTTATAGGTATGCTTTAGTGTATATTGATTTAAGAAAATAACATCGTTACATTCAGGTTTTTGACTCATGATCAAAATATTAATTTATTAACATTTTTACTTTTCTTTAGACTAATTTTCTTTCTTATTTCTACTTTTATTTAGACAGTAATTTTCTTTCTTATTTCAGGTATATTCAGAAATGTCATTTTTAAATTTGTGGACGCGAAAAATAGGATTTAATCGTCAGAATTTTTTTATGTGAAGGTCTTTTATATAATGTTGTATAGTACAGTGGACCCCCGAGTAACGTAAAAACTTCATTCCAGAAGCCTGCTCAAGTGCCATTACCGAACGAATTTACTCCCTTAAGAAATAATGTCAAGTAGGTTAGTCCATTTCAGACCCCCAAAAATACACTTACAAAAGCACTTACAATATTATACTTACATAATTGTACGATTTCCGGGGTGTTTGTAACTCATTGGTCCACTGTAGTTGTTTATTTAAAAGTTGTAACGCAAAGACATTAGATATAATGAGTGAAGATGTTCATTGAATGTGTAACGTGAGCAAAGACACTACATGATTGACTCTAAACAGATTAAACATGAATTGTGATGCTCAATAATATCTCACAAGGAGACAGAAACTCAGAAGATTAATTGATCTGTATATTTCTATCCTCTTCTGCTGAAGAGGACCCCAGAAGGAGGTCAAAATATACAGATCAATTAATCTTTTGAGTTTGTTTCAGTGAGATATTATTGAGCATTGACAGGTGTTCATTACACTTTAGTTATCCATGTATGTATTGTGATATATTTTATTTTCATGTTTGCTATAGATATATTTCAGTAGCTGAAATGCTGTCACACTGAAATAGAAGGTATAACCTTTACGTAGATTATTAAGAGTTTTAGAACAAATGAGGCATTGCTGATGGCATGAACTCGATCTCTGTGTTAAAAATGCCTTGAAGTAATACAGGTTTTATGTAAAAATAATGTTTATTTTAAGAAATAAAAAGATTGTTTTTATTAGTTTTTTTTTTTAACATATCGGCTGCGTCTCACCAAGGCAGGTCACCTGAAAAAGATTTTTTTTTTTTTCACATTCAGTAATTTATACAGGAAAAGGGTTACTAGCATCTGTGGCTGAGTGGTCTAGAGCATCACTAGGGAACCTTGTAAGCCTCCCTGATGTGGCTTTCAATCCTGCTGACTGCGATCTTTCTCCGTATATACCCGTTTGTTTCTGTGTGGTGCATTTACAAACATTATCTCTAAGTCACATCAGGATTTGAACCTGCAAACTCAGCATCAGGGTACACAGTACAGTGGAACCTCGGTACTTGAACTTAATTCATTCCAGAAGGTTGTTCGAGTGCCGATCTGTTCGAGAATCGAACAATTCTTCCCAACCAATTTGGCTGTTATCACTAATCTTCGCAGGCCCCATGGTGACTTATTTATACAAATAATATAAAAAACACCAAAAAATGCGAACACACAATAGTTTACAGCGAAGTTCTGGCAGGTCGTGTTTGTTTGGTCGAGAGCTGAGCTTTGTTCGAGTAGGGAACTGTCCAAGTACCGAGGTTCAACCATACTTTATCCATAACACCAGACTCCAGATAAATATGGGCACCTAGTCGAAGCTAGACGGTCACTTCCCCATACCCCAGAGCATCAGGCTTGTACAGTTATTTCATCAAATCCTGCCACATGCAGTAAATTATGAAAGATTTTGAAATGCTTAACAATTCACAAACAGGAGGATAGCACCTCCCTGGATGGTGGTTGTCTACTAGTCTACTATAGGAGGATAGTACCTCCCTGGATGGTTGTTGTCTACCAGTCTACTACAGGAGGATAGTACCTCCCTGGATGGTTGTTGTCTACCAGTCTACTACAGGAGGATAGTACCTCCCTGGATGGTTGTTGTCTACCAGTCTACTATAGGAGGATAGTACCTCCCTGGATGGTTGTTGTCTACCAATCTACTATAGGAGGATAGTACCTCCCTGGATGGTTGTTGTCTACCAATCTACTATAGGAGATAGTACCTCCCTGGATGGTTGTTGTCTACCAGTTTACTACAGGAGGATAGTACCTCCCTGGATGGTTGTTGTCTACCAGTTTACTACAGGAGGATAGTACCTCCCTGGATGGTTGTTGTCTACCAGTCTACTACAGGAGGATAGTACCTCCCTGGATGGTTGTTGTCTACCAATCTATCAAAAAATTATAAAAATATGGATTATGTATAACTGTGCCGTGCTGTTGTCCTAGTCACCAGGGCAACCAGTCTTTCTTTCAACACGTCAGCCGCTTTCCCACCGAGGCAGGGTGGCCCAAAAGGAAAAACGAAAGTTTCTCCTTTTACATTTAGTAATATATACAGGAGAAAGGGTTACTAGCCCCTTGCTCCCGGCATTTTAGTCGCCTCTTACGACACGCATGGCTTACGGAGGAAGAATTCTGTTCCACTTCCCCATGGAGATAAGAGGAAATAAGAACAAGAACTAGTAAGAAAATAGAAGAAAACCCAGAGGGGTGTGTGTAATATATATATGCTTGTACATGAATGTGTAGTGTGACCTAAATGTAAGTAGAAATAACAAGACATACCTGAAATTTTGCATGTTTATGAGACAGAAAAGACACCAGCAATCCTACCATCATGTAAAACAATTACAGGCTTTCGTTTTACACTCACTTGGCAGGACGGTAGTACCTCCCTGGGCGGTTGCTGTCTACCAACCTACTACCTAGTCATCACCAGTCATCACCTCAATATCAACTCAGATGAGTCTCAGGGATGTTAGGAAGTATTTCTTCAGTCACAGAGTTGTCAGGAAGTGGAAAAATCTGAGAGTGATGTAGTGGAGGCAGGATCCATACATAGCTTTAAGAAGAGGTATGATAAAGCTCATGGAGCAGAGAGTGGACCTAGTAGCGACCAGTGAAGAGGCAGGGCCAGGAGCTGTGAATCGACCCCTGCAACCACAAACAGGTGAGTACAACTCAACATAGATTAATGCTGACTTGACATGCTAACTCAGGTACTAATTTACTTTACTTTCATTGTTTGCTATTATTTTCCCTAGCTCCTTTATTCCCAGCTTTAGTAAAACTACCATAGTTCAATTAATTGCATTTGTATAAATTGACTAAGGTACAAATTCACGTGCCAAGAACTCTGTCAAATACCTTATATCTCTGCAAACTATTATTAAAAATTTGTAATAATCAAATAGTTCCTAAGAATTTAATCTAGTACCATATTATTAAGTTTAGTATTATCTATTATTCTCAGGTCTAGTTATAGAATCACATCAAATCTTATGATTACAGGAATTGATCCTGATATCAACCTATTATTAAATGACTTACATGATTCCAACAGCAACTGCAACTATTACACAGCAGATCAAGCAAAGACATTACTCAGAGCCAACAATAACATAACTATCTTCAATTACAATGTTAGATCTTTGAGCAAACATTATGATGACCTCACAGCACTACTCCAATCCCTCCAGACCAATATGTCAATCATCACACTCACTGAGACATGGCTAAAGCCTGATACTACAGATGTCTATGCCATCCCAGGTTACACAGCCATTCACAACTGTAGGACAGATCAGCGTGGGGGTGGAATAGCTATATATTACTCAGATCAACTTGAATGTATCAATAACTCTTGTACAGTGGACCCTCGGTTAACGAATGCCCCGGAAATCGTGCAATTATGTAAGTATAATTTTGTAAGTTCTTGTGGAAGTGTATTTTTGGGGGTCTGAAATAGACTAACGTACGTGAAATTTTTCCTTAAGGGAGTAAATTCGTTCGGTAATGGCACTTGAGCAGACTTCAGGAGTGAAGTTTTTACGAAACTCGGGGGTCCACTGTATAAGGGATGAGCATGGAGAATATATTATAGCTAAATTTAAATCAAAAGACCTGCAAAAACCCCTCACAGTGATAAACATCTACAGCTTACCACAGTCAAACATTCACCATTTTAGTGAAAAACAAGGTAACCTGATAACTGATGCACACATGAACAAAGACCATTTGCTGCTCACAGGAGATTTCAATATAAATCTCCTACATGACCAGGACCCACAAGTAACAGAATTCACAAACACTATGAGCAACTGCTTGTTACTACCTGGAGTCTACCTGGAGAGAATTCCAGGGGTCAACGCCCCTGCGGCCCGATCCGTGACCAGGCCTCCTGTTGGACCAGAGCCTGATCAACCAGGCTGTTACTGCTGGCCGCACGCAGTCCAACGTACGAACCACAGCCTGGATGGTCAGGTACCGACTTTAGGTGCCTGTCCAGTGCCTGCTTGAAGACAGCCAGGGGTTTGTTGGCAATCCCCCTGATGTATGCTGGGAGGCAGTTGAACAATCTTGGGCCCCTGACACTTATTGTGTTGTCCCTCAACGTGCTAGTGACACCCCTGCTCTTCATTGGGGGGATGTTACATCGCCTGCCGAGTCTTTTGCTTTCGTAGGGAGTGATTTTTGTGTGCAAGTTTGGTACTAAGCCCTCGAGAATTTTCCATGTGTATATAATAATGTATCTCTCCCGCCTGCGTTCTAGAGAGTGCAGGTTTAGGAACTTCAAGCGTTCCCAGTAGTTGAGGGGGTTTATCGCACTTATGCGTGCGGTGAAGGTTCTCTGCACATTTTCAAGTTCAGCAATTTCACCCACCTTGAAAGGTGCCGTTAGTGTGCAGCAATATTCTAGCCTAGATAGAACAAGCAATCTGTAAAGTGTCAACATGGGCTTGGCATCCCTGGTTTTGAAGGTTCTCATTATCCATCCTGTCATTTTCGAGCAGATGCAATTGCTACTTTGTTATGGTCCTTGAAGGTGAGATCCTCTGACATGATCACTCCCAGGTCTTTGACATTAGTTTTTCGCTCTATTGTGTGGTTGGAATTAGTTTTGTACTCTGATGAGATTTTAATTTCTTCACGTTTTCCGTATCTGAGTAATTGAAATTTCTCATCATTGAACTTCATATTGTTTTCTGCAGCCCATTTAAAGATTTGGTTTATGTCTGCTTGGAGTCTAGCCGTGTCTTCAACGGTGGACACTGTCATACAGATTCGGTGTCATCTGCAAGGAAGACACAGCACTGTGGCTTATATCCCTGTCAATATCTGATATGAGGATGAGGAATAGGATGGGAGCAAGTACTGTGCCTTGTGGAACAGAGCTTTTCACAGTAGCTGCCTCAGACTTTACTCTGTTGACTACTACTCTTTGTGTTCTACATGTTAGGAAATTATAGATCCATCTACTAACTTTTCCTGTTATTCCTTTATCACGCATTTTGTGTGCTATTACACCATGGTCACACTTGTCAAAGGCTTTTGCAAAATCTGTGTATATAACATTTGCATTCTGTTTATCTTCTAGAGCATCCAGGACCTTGTCGTAGTGGTCCAGTAGTTGGGACAGACAGGAGCGGCCTGCTCTAAACCCATGCTGTCCTGGGTTGTGCAATTGATGGGTATCAAGATGGGTGGCGATCTTGCTTCTTAGAACCCTTTCAAAGATTTTTATGATATGGGACGTTAGCGCAATTGGACTGTAGTTGTTTGCTATTGCTTTACTGCCCCCTTTGTGGAGCGGGGCAGTGTCCATGCTTCCTCTCCATAAGATGTTAAAAGCATGTGATAGGGGCTTCTTGCAGTTCTTGATGAACACAGAGTTCCATGAGTCTGGGCCTTGAGCAGAGTGCATGGGCATGTCATTTATTGCCTTTTCGAAGTCATTTGGAGTCGTGGTGATGTCAAAAAGGCATGCGTCTGTCAAATTCTGTGGCACTCTCATAAAAAATTCATTTAGGTTTTCGATTTTCAGTCTGGTTAGTGGCTCGCTAAAAACTGAGTCATACTGGGACTTAAGTAACTCACTCATTTCCTTGCTGTCATCTGTGTAGGACCCATCCCGTTTAAGTAGGGGCCCAATACTGGTTGTTGTTCTCGACTTTGATTTTGCATAGGAAAAGAAATACTTTGGGTTTCTTTCAATTTCATTTATGGCTTTTTGTTCTTCCCGTGTCTCTTGATTCCTGTAGGATTCCTTTAGTTTTAATTCACTACCAACAATATCAAAACCTACAAGAATCTCCGAGACTAGTACTTCATTACTAGACCACATCTGAACTAATACTATAGCCCCTCTAAAATCAGGCATAATCACAGACAACACCACAGACCACTATCCGACCTTTCTCATAACTAATCTTGGTAAATTGCCTCTAGATACAGTGGTACCCCGGTTTACGATATTTTTTCATTCCAGAATGCTGTTCAAGTGCCATTACCAAACGAATTTATCTCCTTAGAAAAGTTGTAAAATAGACTAGTCCTTTTAGACCCCAAATTACACTTACAAAAGCATTTAAAAATAAACTTACATAAAAGGGTGAGTTTGGGGACCATCGTAAACCGGGGTACCACTGTATTACAAAAGTTACCTTCAGACTACATAATGAGTCAGCTGTAAATAACTTTATAACAGCTATGATTAACATTGACTGGCATAATGAGTTAGAAACATATACAGATACTAATGAATGCATCAAGAATTTCCTTAACAAAACCCACCACCTCTATAACAAACATTGCCCTAAAAAAATAAACAGATCACAGCTAAGAGACTTAACAATCCCTGGCTAACACCCAGCATCCATAAATCCATTAACAAAAGGCACCAATATGAAAAACAATACACAAGGGGTCTAATAACCAGAGAACAATCCAAACGCTACTCATCAATCCTTACCAGCCTGATAAGAAGATCAAAAAAATTTTATTATGAGAACAGACTCCAGAACATAAAAGGTGATATGAAAAAGACCTGGAAGACCCTATCTGCAATTCTAGGAAATAATAAGATAGCGAAAAACAACACCATCAAATTATCAAGAGCAGATGAACCCCTACTCTCACATACAGAGACAGCAAACAGACTTAATGTTTTCTTCTCCACCATAGGAAAGAATCTAGCGAGTAAAATCCCAAGCTCAAACACCCGTCCAACAGACTACCTCACAAACACCTACCCTAATACACTATTCCTAGCTCCTACCAACCCAATTGAAGTCTCGCTCATAATCAACACCCTTAAAAACAATGCAGGAGACATAAACAGCTTACCAACTTTTATGTACAAAAAAGCTTCACAGGTACTATCACCAATTATAGCAACACTATTCAATAAATCCATTGAAGCCTCTACCTTTCCATCAATTCTCAAAATAGCTAGGGTCACCCCGATCCACAAAGGAGGTGATCAAACAGACCTGAATAATTATAGACCAATTTCTAATTTACCATTGCTTTCTAAAATCTTCGAAAAATTAATTCATAGACAAATCTATTCCTACCTCGTCTCACACAATGTACTCAACCCCTGTCAGTTTGGATTCAGGACAAACAAGAGCACAAACGATGCTATAACGCACATGTTGGAGTTAATATATACAGCACTTGAGAAGAAAGAAGGCCCACTGGGAATCTTCATTGATCTACGCAAAGCTTTTGATACAGTCGACCATGATTTACTGCTCACAAAATTAGCACACTATGGTATAAGGGGCACCCACTCAACTACCTAAAGTCATACCTCACCAACAGAAGCCAATACGTGTACACAAATGGAGCGAACTCTTCCACACAACAAATTACAGTCGGAGTCCCTCAAGGAAGTGTCCTGGGGCCACTCCTATTCCTCATTTACATAAATGACCTACCGAATGCATCACAACTACTCAAACCCATATTATTTGCAGATGACACAACATATGTCTTCTCTCACCCAAATCCAGTTATACTGGCCAACACTGTTAATGCCGAATTACAGAAAATATCAACATGGATGACGACTAACAAGCTTACTCTCAATACTGACAAGACCTACTTCATACAGTTTGGAAGCAAAGTCACAAATGTTCCACTTAACTAACACTCAATGGTACACCCATCACAAGACTCACAGAGGAAAATTCCTAGGAATCCACCTTGACAGTAGCCTTAAATTCCAAACACATATACAACAAATTTCCAAGAAAATCTCGAAGACAGTAGGCATATTATCAAAGATACGCTATTATGTACCACAATCAGCTCTCCTTGCACTATATCATTCACTTATCTACCCGTATCTCACCTATGGAATCTGTGCATGGGGATCAACAACGTTAAATCACCTTAGACCACTCATAACACAACAAAAGGCCGCAGTCAGAATGATAACAAATTCCCACTCTAGACAGCATACTCCACCAATATTCAAAAGTCTCAAACTACTCACCGTAAAGAACATTCATACTTACTCTTGTGCCTACTACATATATAAAACTTTACACTCTAATATAAACCCTCTGCTCAAAATTCTCCTCACCAACTTTAATAGGACCCATGACCACAACACAAGACACAGATCACTTTTTGATATACCCCGTGTTCATATCAACCTATGTAAAAATTCTATGCACATAAAGGGCCCCAGAATCTGGAATTCATTACCAGTAAATATTAAGATAATCTTGTCTGAAAATCAATTTAAGACTCAACTCAAAACCACCTACTCACCCAAACTAAATGATCATACTGTAAACTACTTTGAAAAATGCTCATTATTACTTTCCTATACGATAATCTCAATTCTTAATAATATGTTACTATTATGTTACCCCCTATTCATATTATAAGTTAATGTCAAAAATGCTCAATGTTATTTTCCTTAAGATAATCTCAATTCCATATTATCATTCAAGAATCTTAACACCTGTAACAATCTAATATCATTATATAATAATTTTAACAGTAAAATTTCCTCATATTGTAATTTTGAAAATAATTTTTAACTAGAATAAACTCAATAAATTTCTCTAATATTAAGTACATAGTCTTTAAGGAATAGAATAAGCTGCCCCTAATGCCATGGCATGTCAGTGGCTCTCCTTGCACTCAATTTACATTGTAACTACCGATACCTATGTAATCTGCAATCTGCAATGAAATAAAACTTTACTTTACTTTTAACTTTACTTTACATGAACAATTCAATAATTTCAAGGCTGACAGATAGACAGCAACTATCTATTTAATCACCCGAGATTGATCAAGAGATTGTATACTGATTAAGATTATTTAGGCACAAGTACAATTATCATACATAGTGTAAATTACCCTCCAGGTTAACACACGAAAAAAGCCAGATGTACTCACTTATTTGTGGTTGCAGGGGTCGATTCACATCTCCTGGCCCAGGATGTGTACACATCCTGGCTGCTGCTGCCACACACACACATAACTGTAACCTACGTGTGTACAAAATTATTTAGTTGTCTGTTGAGAGTTAGTTGTTCAGGATTATTGTTAACTTTGTGAGAGAGAGAGAGAGAGAGAGAGAGAGAGAGAGAGCGAGAGCGAGAGAGAGAGCGAGCGAGCAATATACAGGAAAGCTGCACAAGTCTATTAAAGCCAATTTAACAAGAGGTGTTAAAATCCCAGCCATGAAACGTCTGGCAGCGCAGATGTGGTGGGTCAAGTAAACGTACAAATGTACACGAATGTTGGTAGTGGAGGTTAAGATACGTCTGGCAGCGTAGTTAGTGTGTGAAGAGTGAGTTGAGATCAGTACGATAACTGTTACTTAGTGGTTATAAGACTGTTAGAGGAGAAGGTTACTGCTGCTGGTACTGCTGCTGGTACTACTACTGCTACTACTACTACTACTACTACTACTGCTACTACTACTGCTACTACTACTGCTACTACTACTGCTACTACTACTGCTGGTACTACTGCTACTACTACTGCTACTACTACTGCTACTATTACTGCTGCTACTACTATATAATAATAATAATGTTTATTTCTAGCAGAACATGATGCAACTTATACAGACCATAGCTGACACCAATGACATACTATATAGAAAGTACCTGGTTATATAGAGCATTTCCCACAACTTAGGTTAATTTTGTCCCCAGGATGCCACCCACACCAGTCACCTAACACGCAGGTACCTACTTACTGCTAGGTGAACACTGACAGCAGATGTAAGGTAACTAACACCCAGGTACCTACTTACTGCTAGGTGAACATGGACAACCGGTGTAAGGAAACACGTCCAATGTTTCCACCCTTGCCGGGGATCGAACCCTGACACTCAGCGTGTGAAGCGAGAGCTAGGTAATTTACACACACGTGTTGACACTTGTTAATTTGCACGCATGTTAATCGACACATGTGTAAATTGACACGTGTTAGTTGGCACACGTGTTGATTGAAACGTGTTAATTAACACGTGCTGATTGAAAACTGTTAATTAACATGTGTTAATTGACACACGTGTTAATTGTACTCGTGTACATGTACCTAAATAAACTTACTAATCTTCATTACACTATTTCTATGTTATATAGTACGTTTAATGTACTCTGCTATCTCTCCTTCATGTACTCTGTGGGTAATTGTGCACAACATACCCAAGTGGGTAGTTGTGCACCACATACCCATACTGTGGGTGGTATATCGTGCACATCATACCCATGCTGTGGGTGGTATATCGTGCACCACATACCCATCATGTGGGTGGTATATCGTGCACATCATACCCATGCTGTGGGTGGTATATCGTGCACCACATACCCATCATGTGGGTGGTATATCGTGCACCACATACCCATCATGTGGGTGGTATATCGTGCACCACATACCCATCATGTGGGTGGTATATCGTGCACCACATACCCATCATGTGGGTGATATATCGTGCACCACATACCCAACATGTGGGTGGTATATCGTGCACCACATACCCATCATGTGGGTGGTATATCGTGCACAACATACCCATCATGTGGGTGGTATATCGTGCACCACATACCCATCATGTGGGTGGTATATCGTGCACTACATACCCATCATGTGGGTGGTATATCGTGCACATCATACCCATGTTGTGGGTGGTATATCGTGCACCACATACCCATCATGTGGGTGGTATATCGTGCACCACATACCTATCATGTGGGTGGTATATCGTGCACCACATACCCATGCTGTGGATGGTATATAGTGCACCACATACCCATCATGTGGGTGGTATATCGTGCACCACATACCCATCATGTGGGTGGTATATCGTGCACCACATACCCATCATGTGGGTGGTATATCGTGCACCACATACCCATCATGTGGGTGGTATATCGTGCACCACATACCCATCATGTGGGTGGTATATCGTGCACCACATACCCATCATGTGGGTGGTATATCGTGCACCACATACCCATGCTGTGGGTGGTATATAGTGCACCACATACCCATCATGTGGGTGGTATATCGTGCACCACATACCCATCATGTGGGCAGTACAGTTGCTTCATGCCCATTCCGTGGGCACTAGTGTATTAATCTGAGGGACCAGTGGGTCAGTGAGACTCTGCTAAGTTAGTTTATTTAGACTCAGGTATACATAAGTATAATTATCATACATAGTGTAAATTACTCAGGTATACATAAGTATAATTATCATACATAGTGTAAATTACTCACCAGGAAACTCAGAAGTCAAGTCAATGTGACAAGCAAAATATTGCTTAAGGAAGTCATGGTGACAGACATTTTCTTGGGCAGAAAGCCCAAGGTCGATTGTATTGGGTGGTGGGTAGGGAGGACTTTCATTATACCTGGAGGGTTTCAGGGGTCAGCGCCCCCGTGTCACGGTCCATGACCAAGCCTGGTGGTGGACCAGGGACTGATCAACCAGGTTGTTACTGCTGGACGCTCGTAAACCAACGTAGGAACCACAGCCCGGTTGGTCAGGTACTGAGTTTATGTGTCTGTCCAGCTCCCTCTTGAAGACCACCATTGGTCTTGAAGACAACCAGGGGTCTTGAAGACAACCAGGGGTCTTGAAGACTACCAGGGGTCTTGAAGACTACCAGGGGTCTTGAAGACTACCAGGGGTCTTGAAGACCAGGGATCTTGAAGACAACCAGGGGTCTTGAAGACAACCAGGGGTTTTGAAGACTACCAGGGGTCTTGAAGACTACCAGAGGTCTTGAAAACCAGGGATCTTGAAGACAACCAGGGGTCTTGAAGACCACTAGGGGTCTTGAAGACAATCAGGGGTCTTGAAGACAACCAGGGGTCTTGAAGACAACCAGTGGTCTTGAAGACAACCAGGGGGGTCTTGAAGACTACCAGGGGGTCCTGAAGACCACCAAGGTTTCTGAAGACAACCAGGGGTCTTGAAGACAACCAGGGGGTCTTGAAGACAACCAAGGGGTCTTGAAAACAACCAGGGGGTCTTGAAAACCACCAGGGATCTTGAAGACAACCAGGGGTCTTGAAGACAACCAGAGGGTCTTGAAGACAACCAGGGGTCTTGAAGACAACCAGGGGTCTTGAAGACAACTAGGGGTCTTGAAGACAACCAGGGGGTCTTGAAGACTACCAGGGGTTCTTGAAGACCACCACAGATCTTGAAGACAACCAAGGGTCTTGAAAACAACCAGGCGTCTTGAAGACAACCAGGGGTCTTGAAGACAACCAGGGGTCTTGAAGACTACCAGGGGGTCTTGAAGACCACCAAGGGTCTTGAAGACAACCAGGGGTCTTCAAGACAACCAGCGGTCTTGAAGACCACCAGGGATCTTGAAGACAACCAGGGGGCTTGAAGACAACCAAGGGTCTTGAAGACAACCAGGGATCTTGAAGACAACCAGGGGTGTTGAAGACAACCAAGGGTCTTGAAGACCACCAGGGGGTCTTGAAGACCACCAGGGGGTCTTGAAGACCACCAGGGATCTTGAAGACACCAGGGGTCTTGAAGACAACCAGGGGTCTTGAAGACAACCAAGGGGTCTTGAAGACAACCAGGGGTCTTGAAGACAACCAAGGGGTCTTGAAGACAACCAAGGGGTCTTGAAGACAACCAAGGGGTCTTGAAGACAACCAGGGGTCTTGAAGACAACCAGGGGTCTTGAAGACAACCAGGGGTCTTGAAGACAACCAGGGGTCTTAAAGACAACCAGGGGTCTTGAAGACCCCTGGTTGTCTGAGGAAGAGAGGGAGAGGGAGGGAAGAGAGGGAGAGGAAGAGAGGGAGAGGGAGAGGGAGAGGAAGGAGGGAGAGGAAGAGAGGGAGAGGGTGAGGAAGAGAGGAAGAGGAAGAGAGGGAGAGGAAGAGAGGGAGAGGAAGAGAGAGAGAGGAAGAGAGGGAGAGGAAGAGAGGGAGAGGAAGAGAGGGAGAGGAAGAGAGGGAGAGGAAGAGAGGGAGAGGAAGAGAGGGAGAGGAAGAGAGAGAGAGGAAGAGAGGGAGAGGAAGAGAGGGAGAGGAAGAGAGGGAGAGGAAGAGAGGGAGAGGAAGAGGAAGAGAGGGAGAGGAAGAGAGGGTGAGGAAGAGAGGGAGAGGAAGAGGGAGAGGAAGAGAGGGAGAGGAAGAGAGGGAGATGAAGAGAGGGAGAGGAAGAGAGGGAGAGGAGAGAGGGAGAGGCAGAGAGGGAGGAGAGAAGAGGAAGGAGGGAGAGGAAGAGAGGGAGAGGAAGAGAGGGAGAGGAAGAGAGGGAGAGGAAGAGAGGATGAGGAAGAGAGGAAGAGGAAGAGAGGGAGAGGCAGAGAGGGAGAGGCAGAGAGGGAGAGGAAGAGAGGGAGAGGAAGAGAGGGAGAGGAAGAGAGGGAGAGGAAGAGAGGGTGAGGAAGAGAGGGTGAGGAAGAGAGGGAGAGGCAGAGAGGGAGAGGAAGAGAGGAAGAGGCAGAGAGGGAGAGGAAGAGAGGGAGAGGCAGAGAGAGAGGAAGAGAGGGAGAGGAAGAGAGGGAGAGGAGAGGGGAGGGGGGAAGAGAGAGGGAAGAGAGGGAGAGGAAGAGAGGGAAGAGGAGGAGGGGAGGAAGAGAGGGAGAGAAGGAGAGAGGGAGAGGGAGAGGAAGAGAGGGAGAGGAAGAGAGGGAGAGGAAGAGAGGGAGAGAAGAGAGGAGAGGAAGAGAGAGAAGAGGAAGAAGAGGAAGAGAGGGAGAGGAAGAGAGGAGAGAGAGGAAGAGAGGAAGAGGAAGAGAGGGAGATGAAGAGAGGGAGGAAGAGAGGAAGAGGAAGAGAGGGAGAGGAAGAGGAGAGGAAGAGAGGGAGAGGAAGAGAGGGAGAGGGAGGGAAAGAGGGAGAGGAAGAGAGGGAGAGGAAAGGGAAAAGAGGGAGAGGGAAGAAGAGAGGGAGAGAAGAGAGGGAGAGGAAGAGAGGGAGAGGAAGAGAGGGAGAGGAAGAGAGGGAGAGGGAAAGAGGGGGAGGAGAGAGGGGGAGAAGGGAGAGGGAGAGGAAGAGAGGGAGAGGAAGGAGGGAGGAAGAGAGGGTGGGAAAGAGGAGAGGAAGAGAGGGAGAGGAAGAGAGGGAGAGGAAAAGGAGGGAGAGGAAGAGAGGAGAGGAAGAGAGGGAGAGGAAAGAGGGAGAGGAAGAGAGGAGAGGAAGAGAGGGAGAGGAAGAGAGGGAGAGGAAGAGAGGGAGAGGAGAGAGGGAAGAGGAGGAGGAGAAAGAGGAGAGGAAGAGAGGGAGAGGAGAGAGGAGAGGAAAAGAGGAGAGGAAGAAGAGGAGAGGAAGGAAAAGGGGTGAGGAAGAGAGGGTGAGGAAGAGAGGGAGAGGAAGAGAGGGGAGAGAAGAGAGGGGAGAGGAAGAGAGGAGAGAGGAAGAGAGGGAAGAGGAAGAGAGGGAGAGGAAGAGGAGAGGAAGAGAGGGAGAGGAAGAGAGGGTGAGGAAGAGAGGGTGAGGAAGAGAGGGAGAGGAAGAGAGGGTGAGGCAGAGAGGGAGAGGCAGAGAGGGAGATGAGTAAAGGAATCCTAATGTTTGTCACTTCTAGAGAGCGTAACAAGTAAATCTGACTCACCACCTACACACCTGACTCACCACCTACACACCTGACTCACCATCTACACACCTGACTCACCACCTACACACCTGACTCACCACCTACACACCTGACTCACCACCTACACACCTGACTCACCATCTACACACCTGACTCACCATCTACACACCTGACTCACCACCTACACACCTGACTCACCACCTACACACCTGACTCACCACCTACACACCTGACTCACCATCTACACACCTTACTCACCATCTACACACCTGACTCACCACCTACACACCTGACTCACCACCTACACACCTGACTCACCACCTACACACCTGACCCACCACCCACACACC
>WNWK01023255.1:0-31336 GCA_009830355.1 Cherax destructor
GGAAATCGTTAATTATGTAAGTATAATATTGTAAGTGCTTGTGGAAGTGTATTTTTGGGGGTCTGAAATAGACTAACCTAAATGACATTTTTTCTTAAGGAAGTAAATTCGTTCGGTAATGGCACTTGAGCAGGCTTCTGCAATGATTTTTTTTCGTTAACCGGGGTTCCACTGTTTGGACCGTTTACGGGTTAAACTTTATCAATAATTTAATCTCAACTTTTTAATGTCAGTTTTTAAGTTCTTATTCAGCACTGTATGACCGTGCTGGTTTAGTGCTTAAGTTTCATTTTTATAACAATAATAATAATAATAATAATATAATAATATTTTTATTTCGATGCAAGTTACAAGTACAGTGGACCCTCGGTTTTCGCCGAAAATTCGTTCCAGAATGCTGCTCAAGTGCCATTATCGAACGAATTTACTTCCTTAAGAAATAATGTCACGTAGGTTAGTCTATTTCAGGCACCCAAAATTACACTTGCAACAGCACTTACGAAAATACACTTACATAAATGTTCGAGTTTTGGAGATGCACAAAAACCGAGGGACCACTGTACAGTGGTCTGAAATAGACTAGCCTAAATGACATTTTTTCTTAAGGAAGTAAATTCGTTCGGTAATGGCACTTGAGCAGGCTTCTGCAATGAATTTTTTCGTTAACCGGGGTTCCACTGTATACATAGTTATTGGTAGTTACAATTATAAAACTGTAATGCTAGGAGAGCCACTGGCATGCCATGGAATTAGGGGCTTATTCTAAAGACTTATTCACTAAGTACTTAATACTAGAGAAATTGATTGAGTTTATTCTAGTTATGTATTATTTCAAATTACAATATGATTATACATACAGTGGTACCTCGAGTTACGATGGTCCCCAAAATCGCCCTTTTATGTAAGTTTATTTTTTTAAATGCTTTTGTAAGTATATTTTTGTAAGTATATTTTTGTAAAAGGACTAGTCTATTTTACATTATTCCTTATGGGGATAAATTCGTTTGGTAATGGCACTTGAACAGCATTCTCGAACGAAAAAATATCGTAACTCGAGGTACCACTGTACTATTAAAAGACAATACTAGAGAAATTGGTTGAGTTTATTCAAGTTGTATATTTTATTTAAGTTACAATATGTTGATGCTATATACTAGTAAAATAACAATACTAGAGAAATTTATTGAGGTTCTTCTAGTTATATATTTTATTTCAAATTAACAAAATGATGATACTATACTATTTTAAATGACAATATGATGATATGAAATTGCAACAAGTGTTAAGGAGGATGACAATATAAAACTGAGAATATCTTAAGTAAAATAACATCACAAGGCTCACAGAGGGAAAATTCCTAGGAATCCACCTTGACAGTAGTCTTAAATTCCAAACACACATACAACAAATTTCCAAGAAAATCTCAAGGACAGTAGGTATATTATCTAAGATACGCTATTATGTGCCTCAACCAGCTCTCATTGCACTATATCATTCTCTTATCTACCCTTATCTCACCTATGGAATCTGTGCATGGGGCTCAACAACATTAAATCACCTTAGACCACTCATAACCCAGCAAAAGGCTGCAGTCAGGATGATAACAAATTCCCACTCTAGACAGCATACTCCACCTATATTCAGAACCTTAAAACTACTCACCATAAAAAATATTCATACCTATTCATGTGCCTTCTACATACATAAAACTCTACATGCTAATATTAACCCTGCGCTCAGAATTCTCCTCAACAACTTTAATAGGTCCCACGAACATGACACAAGACACAGATCACTATTTGACATACCCCGAGTCCATACTAACCAATGTAAAAATTCTATGCACATAAAGGGCCCCAAAATCTGGAATTCATTACCAGTAAATATCAAGTTAACCTTGTCCGAAAATCAATTCAAGACTCTTCTCAAAAGTCACCTACTCGCCCTATACTAAATACTCATACTGTAACAAACTTCCAAACCCAATATTATTTTACTTAAGAAGATCTCATTTTGATATGTTCATCCTCCTTAACACTTGTTGCAATCTTATATCATCATATTGTCATTTAAAATCTTATAGTATCATCATTTTCTTAATTTGAAATAAAATATATACCTAGATGAAACTCTAAAAACTATTTCTAGTATTGTTATTATACTAGTATAGCATCAACATACTGTAATTTGAAATAAATTCTACAACTAGATTAAACTCAACCAATTTCTCTTGTATTGTCTTTAAATAGTATGTATAACCATTTAATAATTTAAATAATATAGAACTAGAATAAACTCAATCAATTTCTTTAGCATTAAGTACTTAGTGAATAAGTCTCTAGAATAAACTGCCCCTAATGCCATGGCATGCCAGTGGCTCTCCTTGCATTACAGTTTTATAATTGTATTATATTTGTAACTACCAATAACATTGTACACTTGTAACATGCATTGAAATAAAAATTATTATTATTATTATTATTATTATTATTATTATTATTGGGTTTGAAAGTGTGTTACAGTATGAGTATTTAGTATAGGGTGAGTAGGTGATTTTTGAGAAGAGTCTTGAATTGATTTATAATAGTTCTCGTTCTACCCAAACTGAATTATATATTCAGGTGCTTTTACCAATTTACAAAATGTCGCCTAATTTCCCAAGAATTAGAAAAATTATGATATACAGTGGACCCCCGAGTTTCGTAAAAACTTCACTCCTGAAGTTTGCTCAAGTGTCATTACCGAACGAATTTTCTCCCTTAAGGAAAAATTTCACGTAGGTTAGCCTATTTCAGACCCCCAAAAATACTTTTCCACAAGCACTTACAATATTATACTTACATAAATGTACAATTTCCGGGGTTTACGAAACTCAGGGGTCCACTGTACAGTGGTACCTCGAGTTACGATATTTTCGTTCGAGAATGCTGTTCAAGTGCCATTACCAAACAAATTATCCCCATAGGAATAATGTAAAATAGACTAGTCCTTTTACACCCCCAAAAATATACTTACAAAAGCATTTAAAAAAATAAACTTACATAAAAGGGCGATTTTGGGGACCATCGTAACTCGAGGTACCACTGTACTACAGTGGTATCCCGAGTTTTGAACTGCTCCCAACTTGACCAATTATGTAAGTGTATTATTGTAAGTGCTTTTGTAAGTGTATTTTTGGGGTCTAAAACAGACTAATCTAATTTACATTATTTCTTATGGGAACAAATTCGTTTGGTAACGGCACTCGAACAGCATTCTGGAACGAAGAAAGTTCAAAACTCGGGGTACCACTGTACTATTTTTCAGCAGTCGTTTAGTGCTTAGTTGTGATTATAATAATATTTTTGAAAGAGGTTTGTAAGGTTTGTTCAGCGAGTGACAGAACATTGTTATGGGCTACAAGAACAGATGGTAAGAAATATACCAGTATTCAAATTTAGGGTGTCCTTTAGCTCGATTGGTAGTGCACTCAGCTCACACACTGAGGTCTGGGGGTTGATTCCTGGAACAATTGGAAACATTAGGATGTGTTTCCTTAAGACACCTGCTGTCCATGTTCACCTAACAGTAAGTAGGTACCTGGGTGTTAGTGGACTGCCGTGGGTGGCATCCTGGGGACAAAATTGACCTAATTTGTGGGAAATGCTCTGCATAACAAGGGACTTTCTATATAGTAGTATGTCTTTGATGTCAGCTATGGTCTGTATACCTTGTACATATAGTATTTGTAGAAATAAATATTATTAGACCCCTGGTTGTCTTCAAGAAGGCACTGAACAGGCACCTAAAGTCAGTACCTGACCAGCCAGGCTGTGGTTTGTACATCAGTTTACGTGCAGCCAACAGTAACAGCCTGGTTAATCAGGCCCCGGTGGCCTGGTGGCTAAAGCTCTCGCTTCATGCACGGAGGGCCCACGTTCGATTCCCGGAGGGTGGAAACATTTCGGCACGTTTCCATACACTTGTTGTTCTGTTCACCTAGCAGCAAATAGGTACCTTGGTGTTAGTCGACTGGTGTGGGTCGCATCCTGGGGGACAAGATTGAGGACCCCAATGGAAATAAGACAGACAGTCCTCGATGACGCACTGACTTTCTTGGGTTATCCTGGGTGGCTAACCCTCTGGGGTTAAAAATCCAAACAAAATCTTACCTTATTTTATCACCATGAGGCCTGGTCACAGACCAGGCTGCAGGAGCATTGACCTCCGGAACCCTCTCCAGGTATACTCCAGGTGTAGGGGTCACAGACCCCTGGGGGACTGAGACATAATAGATTTGATAGAAGGATGGGAAGCGGCACTCCAGCTGTTGTCACTAGTATCAATGTAATAGGCTGATTTTTGTTAAAAAAAAAAAGCATTTGTATTGAAAAGAATTTAAGTACTGGATGTACAGGACGGCATCACTTAACAGCATCTCGCTAATCTAGCAGTTTTTAATTATTCACATTATCCATTTATTCAGACTTGCTACAATAAATATATTCACAACTATAAGCTAAGGACGAAAATATTTTGATGTAAGTAATGAGTGTATATGCATTTTTTATGCCTAGCTCTATTGCTCACTTAATATATGATAGTGTAAACATGTTATCAGGCTGTTATAGGCATTTGAAAGTGAAAAAAGGCTGTTGAACTTTACAGTGATTTTTATTTACAGCAGTAGCCCGGAACCTAACCTGCTGTATAAGCGGAGCCCTCCTGTACAGCAGTAGCCTGGAACCTAACCTGCTGTATAAGTGGGGCCCTCCTGTACAGCAGTAGTGCAGAACCTAACCTGTTGTATAAGCAGGACCCTCCTGTACAGCAGTAGCCTGGAACCTAACCTGCTGTATAAGTGGGGCCCTCCTGTACAGCAGTAGCCTGGAACCTAACCTGCTGTATAAGCAGGACCCTCCTGTACAGCAGTAGCCTGGAACCTAACCTGCTGTATAAGCGGAGCCCTCCTGTACAGCAGTAGCCTGGAACCTAACCTGCTGTATAAGTGGGGCCCTCCTGTACAGCAGTAGCCTGGAACCTAACCTGCTGTATAAGCAGGACCCTCCTGTACAGCAGTAGCCTGGAACCTAACCTGCTGTATAAGCAGGACCTTCCTGTACAGCAGTAGCCTGGAACCTAACCTGCTGTATAAGCAGGACCCTCCTGTACAGCAGTAGCCTGGAACCTAACCTGCTGTATAAGCAGGACCCTCCTGTACAGCAGTAGCCTGGAACCTAACCTGCTGTATAAGCAGGACCCTCCTGTACTAGTCCATTGTCCAGATACTAACCTCTTTGGTCCCTGCTTTCAGATCATCACTTCCGGGGGCGTGACATACAAGAACGAACCCTGGCACCGAGAGTGCTTCACGTGCACCAACTGTAATGCTTCCCTGGCCGGCCAACGCTTCACCTCCAGGGATGACAAGCCTTATTGTGCCGACTGCTTCGGCGAGTTGTTTGCCAAGCGCTGCACTGCCTGTGCTAAGCCTATCACAGGTGAGAAGTGAACATCAATTTCAGGACACAGTTCAGTTGAGAGGTACAGTGGACCCTCAGTTTTTGTACAGCTCCCATCTTGAACAATTATGTAAGTGTATTTTTGTAAGTGCTTTTGTAAGTGTATTTTGGGGTCTAAAATGACTAATCTAATTTACATTCGTCCTTATGGGAACAAATTCGTTCGGTAATGGCACTCGAACAGCATTCTGGAAAGAATTATCAACGAAAACCGAGGGTCCACTGTGCTGTCAACCAGTATGGTGCAGAAAAAACATGACTGAAAATTTTTTGCCTACGCTGTGTGCCTTAATAAGTCAGACTTACTAAAGCACACTGTGCATGCAAAACATTTTTATAAAGAAAGACTTCCTTGCACTAAATATATTTATGTGGGAAAGTCAGTACAGGTCGGCCATCACTAATCTGGCATCATTGGGACCTGTAGTGTGCCGGATTAGTGAGTTTGCCGGATTACAGAGTGGTTAGGTTAGAATACACTTAACCTATCAATAGAGAGACTTTCTGCTACATCTTCCTCATTTTCATCACTGCTTTCTCCTCCACTGGCTTGCTGCTGTGGATTTACAATCATCTGCACAATTTCTGAGTCAGTATAATGATGAAATTTGAAATTATGCTAGCCGAAATTAGTGCTGGATTACTGATGGAACCGGATAACTGACTGCCGGATTAGTGATGGACAACCTGTATTAACAGATAAATATTATTTTTTGATAGTCCACTTGGTGAGTTTTTAAACATGGCCTAACAATGGAGTCAAAATGGTGAAATCCACATTAGAAAGTATATAGGAAGGTGCTGGTTTAGTAGAGATAAATGGAACACACTGCCAAGTATTGCCACTTGATGATAATACCTTGGGTAGCTTGAAAAATGTATGGTAGGATGTTAGTAGAACCTGCCTAGCATGAGCCAGAGGGTGTTCCAGGGGCGTTGATCCCTGGAACACCCTCCAGGTATATTGGAGGTCATACAGCATTGAAAAAATAAGAATGGTTGGGGAGGGGGATGTCTGGTTTGATTTTAAGATAATGGTAATTCCAATTTCTTGAATCAAAAGTTCTTCATTAGCATCAGGGCAGCCTCCTGAATGGGTCCTTTCTTAATAATGAACTATCAATAGGAACCTGTCTTTATAAATTTTTATTTGTAGTACAGTGGTCCCTCGGTTTTCGCCGAAAATTCGTTCCAGAATGCTGCTCAAGTGCCATTACCGAACGAATTTACTTCCTTAAGAAATAATGTCACGTAGGTTAGTCTATTTCAGACCCCCAAAAATACACTTGCAACAGCACTTACGAAAATACACTTACATAAATGTTCGAGTTTGGAGATGCACGAAAACCGAGGGACCACTGTACTATGTTCCTATAAGTAAAATGTCACTTGTCAGCCACATTCATAATATTGGCGCTCAGTAATAATGTGACATTAAGAAGCTTTCCTGGTGAAGTGAGGACACAGATGCTTAAGTAGATCCCTATCGCACACCAGAATAAGGTATTGGATGTTTTATTTACCTTCTCTCAAGCCTATAAATACATCGATATTGTATCTTCCAAGGCCCCTCACCTCTCAAAGTAACCTTTAACTTTTTTATTTTGACGCACTGGCTATATTCCACCATGGTAGTGTGACTTGGAGGTTAATGCATTCACCATCATTCATTCAGTAGTTTAGTTGTCAGAAATGATCAGACATCACACCTCAACCCTTCAAATACAACATCTTCACTGATCCTTCAGAGTACAATCACTTCCACCTTAGAAGTCAAGTCTAGCTAACCAGTTTCCTTGAAAATTAGTGGTTCTTCAGTCTCCTATCTATTTTTTTAAAATGGAAAGAAGCCATTTCCTATAAAAAAAAATTGTATTGCAAAACAAATATAGGAAATACAAGAAGTAGGCTTTAGAAGCCACTATAAATTGTCAAGTACTTACAGCATATTTCTATTGCAGGCATCGGCGGCACTCGCTTCATCTCGTTCGAGGACAGACACTGGCACAACGACTGCTTCATCTGCGCCGAGTGCAAGGGATCCCTGGTGGGCAAGGGCTTCATCACAGATGGGGCAGACATCCTCTGTCCTGAGTGCGCCAAGCAGAAACTCATGTAAAGGACTCCTCTCGCAGTGTTACCATAGTTACTCATGATGTGGTCAGCTTCAGCTGAAACCAAGCTTAATCAAGATTCCTCAGCTTGGTAAATGTTACAGCTTTTAACAAGTAACTTTTGAAATTGTATAAGAATACAAAACAATGAGTAACCCACTTGTTTCTATTTTATTATAGAATTTGAAAAAGTTACTAATAAATCTGTCATCGGTTTAACTTCAAGAAACATAGACGATCTAAACGAACCTCATTGCCAATTTCAGTTTGCGAGAAATTGTGAAGTGTAGAGCTTTCCATCCGATTATTGTTACACCACAAATACTAAAGACAATTTGCCATTAAAGGTGACACTGCTCTTAAAGTGCCTAAATTCATACATTCTTTTGCTTTACAAGTGAAGCAGCACTAAGGTTAAGCACCGCACTATGAACGCAACTCTGCGCTGAGCCGAGTTATGGAAGTTTAGCCGGAGTGATGTTTCACATGACCCACCAGGCACGTGACATTGCTCCAACAATATTGGGTGCTTGGTGGGCTCTGACCTGCATGCTTGAGAGTACTGCAGCTTATAAATACCGAGAAAACTGTGCTTGCATATTTGGGACACGCCTGCAAGATATCTGGTGCCATTCACAAGTGACAGCTGATGGAATTAATATTTTTGTTAAAGTCCGGTTTGGATTCTATTCCTTGTAGAGTTTGTGTTGCTTGTTTAGTTAAGTAATCCAGATCTTTTCAGTCATTGAATAGAATTTAATTTTTTTTATGCAAATAATTACATCCCACTGGCTTGCTTTCTAGAATGGCACCATGAATGCCGTTAGAATGGCACTATGATAAAAACAATGACAATTTATATTATAGTATATAAATGTTATATATATCATGACAAGATTTATTATAGATGCAGAATGAGGCACTTTATCTTAATATTAACTTTGGTAAAGTTAAATTTGTAATGTTCTAATGTCAAGTCTTATTCTTGAGGTCCACTCAGCATAAATACGTAAATTTATTTTTAAGAGGTTATTCTGGCCACTCGGTGACTTATTAGTAGGGGAGAGCCTTCATAAAATTAATTTCTTTCATGCTTATATATTGTATTTAAGTGTACACACTAAAATACTTCAAAAATCAATATCACGTGTCTAAGCAATTGTTTTTTTTGAAGGAAGAGATACCAATGTTAATTAAGATAGACTAACCATGTTGCCTTACTATCTGGAATTGTTTATGGTTGTCACTGCCATTGTTATGTTTACTCTTAACCTTTATATTAACGAAGTCGAAAATGCATATTTATTGCTCGAGGGTGGAAGCTCCGCTACGATAACTTTCATCGTGACGAAGCAATAATTGTGTTATTTTTGTCACAAGCTTAGTCATCCCCACCCACTCCTCCCCTAGCAGCTCTGCCATTTTGAGAGTCTTTAACGCAAGATGACAGTTGAGCTGCA
Source organism: Cherax destructor (assembly GCA_009830355.1). Classification (NCBI taxonomy): domain Eukaryota; kingdom Metazoa; phylum Arthropoda; class Malacostraca; order Decapoda; family Parastacidae; genus Cherax; species Cherax destructor. Next base: position 9,076 of record WNWK01023255.1, read on the forward strand.
AGCACAAGTCACTCTCTGGGCTGCTACAAGCTTCCACTTTCCCAACACCACAAACCTCACTCTGGAGCGCAGCGATGCACTCAAACTCGGCAGTAACTCCTTAGTCGCTCGATATAACCCGAGCGCCAGTTTTCCACCGTAGCCATTGCAGGGTTTAAATGATATGTGGACTTTTTGATATTATTATTTTTACAATACACTTTTGTTGCTTGTAATTTTTGTTACAGTGAATTCTGACCTAACTTAGGGCTGGACTGTAGATTATTAGAGAAATAACCTTCTGTTAGCCGTGTTCGGTTCCCTGACTTAGAGTACTGAGGAGGTGGAGGCAGCAGGGTTGCGAACATGTTCCTGCTTCGCTAGCATTGTCCCTAACTTAATATATTATAGTATATTCTTGCATAGATTTATTCTTGACAGTTATGCATAGTTTATAGATGAATTACTCCATTACAAGTGTCTTCGAGAATTTTGTTAAATAGTGACGTGTTTTGTGAAGATTCCCGCATCAAACTGCTACACACAAATCTATAGCAAAGAATCGTCATTAAATACAAATCTGTGTTTACAAATAAACTCTTAAGCACTTTGCAACTGGAGCTCCCAAGAACAATTTATAAGCTGAATGATTTTTTGTATATAAGGAGATAATATACCTAGCTTGCTTAATAACAAGTGTATCGCTCATCAGAGCACTGATGCGCGGTAATTATAAAACACCGCTCTGTCGCTATGCGATTTTCTTCATTTGATTCAAATTCTCACTCATTGTGGTTTTTTAATTCATCAAAATTAATACAGTGTACTGTAATCCTGCCAGATATGGAGTGTTATTCTAGTATCTATCTTCATTATTCCACCGTCCCGACGCATTACGGACGTACGAGTCTCGTCCGTAATTTCAGTGAATCATTTTTATTCAGCATTAGAATATATTTTGTGTTAAAATACGTTGTGTCGTTGAGTTTGTGGGACGTCAACGGCTGCTTTGTCTTCGCTGATTTTATTTTTAAATACAACAAAAATAATGATAAATCTTAAGCTTTAAGTTCTACTTTGAAGTTGTCAATAAACTCAGCACGGATAACTGTGTTCTTTGACACATGTAAGTCAATATATATTTAGTAAAATTCCAAGAAAGAACATTTGTGAGCAAGTGTCCTAAGTAGCAGCAAGGGATTTTTTGTTAATTTAAGAAGAGGTAGGATGTGTTATTATTGACGAGTTAAATTACGAGAGGGTCGAAACACATTGCAGTACTTTTATGGCATTAAAAGTCATCCCAGCCTTGTATATTAGTAGTATATAGATATCTGCTCCCTCCAACTATGAAAATTTCTTGAAAATCTGTTGTGTGAGACATCACGAACCCAACAGTTACATTGTTTTGACCACCGTGTCTATATTTGTTGGTTCGACTATTAATTTGTTATCTGATACATCCAAAATTAAAGTTGCATCACGGCTATCGGAGAACTGTTTTACACAGGTTAGTCCACGACAGCCGCGAAGATACGGCCACAATCTTCACAACTAGGAACGCTTGTCTTGAGGCCCCTCATATTCTTTACACTTGTTTCATGTTTACTCATGTATTATACCCTGTGGATTGATACTGTGAGAGGTGCTAGATGTGTGAGCTTTATGTTGGCCTGGTATAAGCTGGTGCACAAGATTACTAATGCTGATGTAACCAACCTCTGTAATAAATGTGTTACAGTGTATCCTACTTATTTCCCCTTTAATCCAGCCAAATATTTTATTATTGTGTTTGTGAAAGTGTGCTGAACCTCTATGGGATATGAGAAGTAATAAGGTTTGATCCAAGGTAAAGGGAAGCTAGTATCAATGTTTGGATCAGTAATGTGTCACCAGCATCAAGGACCCTACCTTCAAGTGACACTCATGTACCAAAGTTCCTCAAAAAATGCATGTTGGCACTCCACCAACCATTGCAAATTTCCTTCAGAAACTCCCCAAAAACCGTGTCACTGGCAAGCAGCAGCACTGTATGACCCTTGTGGGTTTAGCGCTTAGTTCTGATTTTAATAATAACAACTGATAAGCAGCAACTGTGATAACTCCCACTTTATATTTAGTCTGTTATCTTTAAGCAGCACACTTCTCCCCAACACCCTCGTGTATTTACTTCCTTCGCAACCCCATCTATACACAACCCATGGTGATAACACTTTGCGCTCTAGGTTTTACTTTCACTGGGGATTAGTCTCATCCCTCATACATAACCTGAGCCTCACTATCCAAAAAGTGCTTTTAATAACCTACCACCTATTCTATACATTTGCAACATCTGCCACACTGCTCCACTTCCGATCCTGAAACCAAGCAAAAATGATCTCAATTGATACCAAGAAACAGCCAATAAAATCATAAAACCATCATAGAAATCAGCCCACTGTGGTGTCTACTACTAATACATACATAGTCTAACAAACTGCTAACATTATGTTGTGCCTAGTATTCTGAAACCTGGCACTCTCAAGCTGGCACTGAAGCCTGACACTGAAGGAGGGAATACGTATTACAGTTTGGTGGGTCACCTGAACTGTAGTATCAGTGCAACTCTGGCAAGACAGTGATGGAGTGAGTGATGGTGAAAGCGTTTCATCTTTTTAGTGTCACACTGCCTCGGTGGGAGACAGCCGGTGTGTTAAAAAATTATCGAAAGCAGACACCATATTTGGTGTTCCTGTGATGTTATCTTTGTAGGTGCCTTGTGAATACAGTGGACCCCCGGATTACGTCATTATTTCGTTCCAGAATGCTGTTCAAGTGCCATTACCGAACGAATTTGTTCCCATAAGGAATAATGTAAATTAGATTAGTCCTTTTAGACCCCCAAAAATACACTTACAAAAGCACTTACAAAAATACACTTACATAATTGTTCGAGTTTCGAGCAGTACGTAATCCGGGGGTCCACTGTATCTCGATCAAGATTACATCATGGTATTGTCACTGTCTGTGTAATGGATGCCATTTCAATCTTAAAGATTCCACTCGACTAACCTCGGAATAATGGAAAAGCATTTGTAGTCAACTTATACTTCACACTAAAGCACTAAACCCAGTGGCAGATCTACTATGAAAGCAACGAAGCTTAAACTTCAGGGCCCCTAATCTGGAGGGGCCCCAGAAGCGACTTTAGTCCGCATTGTTTAAAAATTTTGGGTTTACAAGAAGGGGCGCTGTATAACCCCTGTGGTTTAGAGCTTCTTTTGATTATAATAATAATAATACAAGAAGGGGCCCCTATAACATTTCAAGCTTCAGGGCCCTAAAAATGTAGGTCCTCCAATAAACCTACATGGATAATTCAGACCATCAATGACATAGTATTACTACAATATGCATGAAGAAGTGCTGACTCCATGGGGGCCATACTACATCTGTACAGCAAGAAGTTGCTGAGTTTCATCTGAGGAAGAGGAAGATAGCTCCCATGCCTTGGATGAAGAGGTCTTTGCCAGCATTATCCCGGTGACCACTCGAAAACTGAACAAAATGAAGAATCTCGCCCAAGAGTAACGACAAAATCTCGAAACGTTGACCCGAGTACAAGTGGTCCTTGACTTAGGGTTATGCTCTGAGAAATGCATCATAGGTTGAATATAAATACGATATGGTAAATAAATAGTCACTGAATAAATAAATAATTACTGTAACTAGCTAAATACAGTGGTACCATGGATTTCGTACAGCTCCCAACTCGAACAATTTTGTAAGTGTATTTTTGGGGGTCTGAAACGGACTAATCTAATTTACATTCGTCCTTATGGGAACAAATTCATTCGGTAATGGCACTCAAACAGCATTCTGGAACGAATTATTGACGAAATCCAGGGGTCCACTGTATTAGTATTAAAAAGTCAATAAATGAATACAAGTTAGGGACTTGTTCCCTTCAAGTTGGGTAATTATCTCAAGCTTCATCTCCAAAGTAACTGCTGCTGCACCATCATAAAGTTGAATTATCCTGAGTCGAAGCGCAGCTGTATCACGAGATATATTGTTTCTCATCAAGTTATGATAAGTCGAATAACCACCAAAAATCTCTGGCCCACGGCTGACTAACTTCACCATTCCCTCAATATGCAGCGCTGAATGACTCATACGAGTTTAGCGTATACTCATGTTATTTTATATTAATCTTCTCAATATGATTTTTTTTGGGCTGGTTCATTGACTATCAATTACTCTGTAATTTGTCAGTTATTTGACCTTTTAAATATAATTTTAATAACTAAAAATATATATTATGTATTTTCGTCATGAATCTTCCCGTAAAACCAAATTGGACTACAAATTTAAATGGCTTTACAATAATTGTCAGTAACATGTATGTACGTACTTACACAAATTATTATTATTATAATGGGGAAGTGCTAAACCCGTAGGATTATACAGTTACACTTACACAAATTATTATACGTACGTAGTTGTGGAAACTTTTTTAGTCACTAAAAGTTCCACAGGGTAAGTGAGCCGTTAGGAGCCTTAAACATACCGTGGATCGGCCCTCGGAGTTTATAAACCCACATACCCAACAAAACATACGCACACTCCAGTTTGAAGGTAACTATTATGTATATTTTAATTGATAGATTTATCCACCTAGGCACACCTAGGCAAGTTTGTACAGTTCGAAACTACTAGTAGGATTATTAAGGCAACGTTAGATATTAATACTGTAGCTCTAGCACCCTAATATAGGTAGTTATAGGCCTGAATAGGCAAGCATAAGGTTATGTTAGCTAGAGACAACTGGCAGCCCACACTTGAATCTAGGCAGTGTGACGGTCACAAATCGTGACCTACGTTCTTACCAGACCAGACTCCACACGAACAAGACGTGCTGAGATCGAGCAGCACCCCCACGTGACCCAACATCTGTCCTGGGGCCCTGGAGGAGATCCCGAAGTACCATGGAAATCTGCCTCCATCCAGACCCATTACAGTAAGACTAGGCTTTCTTTCTCTCAGTATCTGGCCAGTTTTCTGGGGAATACGTTAGTGAAGTTATCTGTGGGTCTTAAGCAGACGGACGCCTTTGTGTTGGTATGTACCAGCGTCGTCTCTTAAGTTCAGTCTGGAAGCTAGTGTTACTTACTGCATATATTACTCAAGGGACATCCTAGGAACCAGGGAACTCTGAGGTGCAGGCAGGACACTAATTACACCATCCTTTGCAGACAAAGTTTCTCCACTGCACATGGTGTTAGGAGGGGTTATATATAAGGAAGACCAGGACACATAGCCACCCCTTTTCTTTCAAGTAAGTAAACCCCCTTCCAGTATTGTGTAGGCAGTGTGGGATTCCCCTTACTGCAATTAGCTAGAAATTTGTACCATAGCCACTTGTAAGTCTGAGAGAAGTGTCTCAGAGTGTCGGTGTCAACAGTGCTTGCCCAGAGTGCAACTTACAAGGGGGCAGTCCAAACAAGTTTCTATAGTAGTAATTCAAGTGTAAATAACACAAAGTCAGAGCTCTGTACCTGTCAGATTTCTTATAAATCGATAAAAAATACAAAATAACCATGGGGAAGTTGAGTGATGGCTCTGGGGCTTTTCGTGTTGCAGTCAATACTTCATCAGGAGCTTGCAATGTTGCAGGAATACAGTAGGTAATCCTGGATGTTCTTACATCCGTGGGGGAGCTCTAAGCTCGCATGGGGCCACACACTGCCTGGAAAAAGATATCAAATTCCCCAGATCAAGAGCCCATCCACCATTCTTTTTTTAAGCTAGCCTATGTAATTTAGATATAATGTATGTTAATATATAAGACAATTATAATCATGGGAAATGTGAAATAGAGGGAAAATAAGCATACTGAGGCAGGAGGAAGAGCAACACATTCTACTTCAACGACGTCCCGCAGGACACTGAGGAGCTTAGGTTAGGTTAGGTAAGGTTCAAATTCAAATTCAAATTCTCTTTATTTCATGTAATACAAGGTGGGGGGTACTTATAGTTATACATTAAAGTTGATATTACAAGATGGCCAATAATATGCCTAGGTATGCCTAGGCTTTTCAGGCAGTCTTATGATAGGTCTTACTCAATAGCTATACAATGGATATACAGATTGTAAGGTTAGGTTTACAAAATTTAGGTACTGGAATTTAAACATTGAGAATTTAACAATTAGTATAAAAAGTTAGCAATTAGTTTATATATTAATGATAAAGGTGATATATTGGCATAATATAGATTCTATATTGGAGTATCTTAGGCAAACTTATGACTAGCTTAAGTATTATGGAGCAATAGTTGTATTAGAATTTTGGTTAGAACTGTGCAAATTAAGGGGAATCACAGATATCAATAAGTGTATTTTGCTGTGGTTAGTAATGTGCAAATTAAGGAGAATCACAGATATCAATAAGTGTATTTTGCTGTGGTTAGTAATGTGCAAATTAAGGAGAATCACAGATATCAATAAGTGTATTTTGCTGTGGATATGTGCAAGATAAAGTAGTTTTCGTATGGTTAACTACCGGTTGGGTGCGTAAGTGAGATAAGATGTTTTTTAACGGTGCTTTTGAAAATGGAGGTTGTGTCTGCAGTTCTAGAGTTTTCAGGCAGGGAGTTCCAGATTTTAGGCCCTTTTATGCGCATTGAATTTTTGTATAGATTTAGTCGGACACGGGGAATGTCAAAGAGATGTTTATGTCTGGTATTATGTCTATGGGTCCTGTCACAACTGTCAAGAAAGTGTTTTAGCTCAGGGTTAAAGTTGGAATTAATGGTTCTATAAATGTAGATAGCAGAGTAGTAAGTATGGATGTTCTGGACAGTGAGTAGGTTTAGGTCTTTGAAGAGTGGGGGTGTGCTGCCTAGCGTTGGATTGCGTGATAATTCTTACTGCGGCTTTTTGTTGGGTTATTATTGGCTTTAGGTGGGTAATTGCTGTTGATCCCCATGCACAAATGGCATATGTGAGGTAGGGATAGATGAGTGAGTAGTATAGTGTGAGTAGGGCTGATTGTGGTACATAATACCGTATCTTAGAGAGGATTCCCACAGTTTTGGACACTTTCTTTGTTATGTGTTGGATATGGGTGCTGAATTTCAGGCTGCTGTCAAGGTGAAGGCCCAGGAAACAGTACAGGTGTTTCCTGACACGGGTCTTAGTCAGATGATGACCCGCCATTGGAGCTTTTGGTCATCTGACCGAGGCCTTCCGCTGGCTTGCCGGTCCACCCCTTTAAAAATTATGGTCAGTTATAACCATTTCTTGTAGTTATATACTGAGGAGCTTCTACGGCCGCTAATATTTATATGTTTGTGTCCAGTCCTAGACCCATTATGTACCTCTGTAGTGTTGTGGTACAGTCCCTGGACCCATTATGTACCTCTGTAGTGTTGAGGTACAGTATCTGAACGCATTATGTACCTCTGTAGTGTTGTGGTACAGTCCTGGACCTATTATGTACATCTGTAGTGTTGAGGTACAGTCCTGGACCCATTATGTACCTCTGTAGTGTTGTGGTACAGTCCTGGACCCATTATGTACCTCTGTAGTGTTGTGGTACAGTCCTGAACCCATTATGTACCTCTGTAGTGTTGAGGTACAGTCCTAGTCATTATGTACCTCTGTAGTGTTGTGGTACAGTTCCTGGACCCATTATTGTGTTTTACCTTTCCCCGTAGTGTTGAGGTACAGTCCTGACCCATTAATGTACTCTATGTAGGTAGTCTGTATGTACAGTTTGGAATTCTGGACCCATTATGTACCTCTGTAGTGTTGTGGTACAGTTCCTGGACCCATTATGTACCTCTGAAGTGTTGTGTTACAGTCCTGGACCCTAGTGTGCTTGCCTTCGCAGAACATGCATATTCTGGTACGAGTGCCTCTGAGGGTCTGCTTAGAGGTCCTTGTCTTGGACACTTCTTTGCCATAGTACACCCCAACGTTAGCTTCATGAGCTTTAAATTGATCTCCCAAGTTTTCTGAGTAACTGTTTGTTTATGTGATGATGGCGGTGACTCTTCTCTCTCACCTATGCTCAAATGAGAAACGAGATCTCCCAACCCCTCAATAATCTGTTGTATCATGAACCGGTTAGTCCTATACATCAAATGTAACTTGTGGAAACTTATTTCTTTGCTAGAAGTTCCACAGGGTAAATGAGCCGTATGGAGATCCTCGGTATAAAACCAAACAATACACGCATGGATGGTGGCTCTTCACGAGGCGGTTCAGCGACATTTAGTGACACCACACACCTATAACAGGCCGTGCAATACACTAGACAAAACAACTCACGCCCCCGGTGGCCTAGTGGTTAAAGCTCTCGCTTCACGCACGGAGGGCCCGGGTTCAATTCCCGGTGGGGCAGAAACATTTCAAAGTGTTTCCTTACACACACACACACACATACATACATCAGGCCTAGTGTCTAATCGACATGTGCCTAGGACAAAATGGTAACTAACTCACAGTTGGCGAAGGTAGTAAGATAGTACCAATTAATTGATAGATTTACTCTCCTAGGAAGGTCTAGGTAAGTTTGTACAGTTAGTAACTAATAGTAGGATTATTGAGGCAACTTTAGATATTAATAATGTAGTTCTAGCAACTTAACATAGGTAGGTTTAGGTCTTCAATAGGTGAACATTAGGTTATGTTAGCTAAGGATAACTGGCAGCTCCACACTTGAAACTAGGCGGGAGAGATGGTAGTTCCTTCTTCTTGAACTGGACGTCGTGGTGTTAACAGGGTACTAAGAGCTAGAGCTCGGTCCCCCACGTGTCTTCAAAATACTTGCCTGGGAACCAAGAATCACAGAGGCTTCCCAACGTGCTGTGGATATTCGTCTCTGGCCCAGGCCCCCGCAGTAAGACAATTCCTTGCATTTCTCTTAGTAAAGTTGGCCGGTGATATTCGGAGTAAGGTGGGGTTATTTGAACTGTGGGTTATAAGCGGGCGAACGCCCACTATATGGTAATAATTGTGGGCAATCCCCCTTAAGTATTAGTCTAGAAGCTAGTGTCACTTGCTGCATATATGGCTTAAGGGATATCCTTTGAATCCAGGGAACACTGAGATGCAGGCAGGACACTAATACCACTTGAATTCTTGCAGATTAAGGTCCTTCCCTACATGTGGTGTTTGGAGGGGGTTAAGGCTTAAGGAGATTGGAAGACAGAGTGACATATTCTACTCCATCAAGTAAGTTCACCCCTTTTTAGTCGTGCATGTTGGTGGGGAATTCTTGCAGCTGCAGTTAGTTAGAAATTCTGTCCCATAAGCCACTTGTAAGTCTGAGAGGAGCGTCTCAGAGTGTCGGTGTCAACAGTGCTTGCCAGGGGGCAGCTTACAAGGAGGCAGTCCAAAGACAAATTTCTACATAACTCATGTACTGTAGTGCTAGCCAATTTCCTCTGAATCAACTGACTGATCATCCATTCTGCGCTACCCCAATCATATAGATCTTTGAGACTATTTGTCAAACTCATAACTTCGATTCGGAACTTCTCTAAGCTCTGACGGTCATGATGGCAAACCTCAAGATCGGACAATCGATAAAATATAGCCACTTTTATTTCCTCTGTGTTGCCAAACGCATCCTTTAGTTAATCCTTAGCATGATGTTGATAATTAATATCAGTGGTTTGGTAATGCCGGACCAAGTCCAGGGCTTTACCCTTGAGCTGTGAAAGTAAATACTGTAATTTGGTGGCTTCCGACAAATCATCCCTGTCATCTATCTGGGATTTAAACTGATCCCAGAAAGCAATGTACTACCTGGAGTCTACCTGGAGAGAATTCCAGGGGTCAACGCCCCCGCGGCCCGGTCCGTGACCAGGCCTCCTGTTGGACCAGAGCCTGATCAACCAGGCTGTTACTGCTGGCCGCACACAGTCCAACGTACGAACCACAGCCCGGCTGATCAGGTACCGACTTTAGGTGCCTGTCCAGTGCCTGCTTGAAGACAGCCAGGGGTTTGTTGTAATCCCCCTGATGTATGCTGGGAGGCAGTTGAACAATCTTGGCCCCCTGACACTTATTGTGTTGTCCCTCAACGTGCTAGTGGCACCCCTGCTCTTCATTGGGGGATGTTACATCGCCTGCCGAGTCTTTTGCTTTCGTAGGAGTGATTTTGTGTGCAAGTTTGGTACTAAGCCCTCGAGAATTTTCCATGTGTATATAATAATGTATCTCTCCCGCCTGCGTTCTAGAGAGTACAGGTTTAGGAACTTCAAGCGTTCCCAGTAGTTGAGGTGGTTTATCGCACTTATGCGTGCGGTGAAGGTTCTCTGCACATTTTCAAGGTCAGCAATTTCACCCACCTTGAAAGGTGCCGTTAGTGTGCAGCAATATTCTAGCCTAGATAGAACAAGCAATCTGTAAAGTGTCAACATGGGCTTGGCATCCCTGGTTTTGAAGGTTCTCATTATCCATCCTGTCATTTTTCGAGCAGATGCAATTGCTACTTTGTTATGGTCCTTGAAGGTGAGATCCTCTGACATGATCACTCCCAGGTCTTTGACATTAGTTTTTCGCTCTATTGTGTGGTTGGAATTAGTTTTGTACTCCAAAGAGATTTTAATTTCTTCACGTTTTCCGTATCTGAGTAATTGAAATTTCTCATCAATGAACTTCATATTGTTTTCTGCAGCCCATTTAAAGATTTGGTTTATGTCTGCTTGGAGTCTTGCAGTGTCTTCAACGGTGGACACTGTCATACAGATTCGGGTGTCATCTGCAAAGGAAGACACAGCACTGTGGCTTATATCCCTGTCAATATCTGATATGAGGATGAGGAATAGGATGGGAACAAGTACTGTGCCTTGTGGAACAGAGCTTTTCACAGTAGCTGCCTCAGACTTTACTCTGTTGACTACTACTCTTTGTGTTCTATATGTTAGGAAATTATAGATCCATCTACCAACTTTTCCTGTTATTCCTTTATCACGCATTTTGTGTGCTATTACACCATGGTCACACTTGTCAAAGGCTTTTGCAAAATCTGTGTATATAACATCTGCATTCTGTTTATCTTCTAGAGCGTCCAGGACCTTCTCGTAGTGGTCCAGTAGTTGGGACAGACAGGAGCGGCCTGCTCTAAACCCATGCTGTCCTGCATTGTGCAATTGATGGGTATCAAGATGGGTGGCGATCTTGCTTCTTAGAACCCTTTCAAAGATTTTTATGATATGGGACGTTAGCGCAATTGGTCTGTAGTTCTTTGCTATTGCTTTACTGCCCCCTTTGTGGAGCGGGGCTATGTCTGTTGTTTTTAGTAGCTGCGGGACGATCCCAGTGTCCATGCTTCCTCTCCATAAGATGTTAAAAGCATGTGATAGGGGCTTCTTGCAGTTCTTGATGAACACGGAATTCCATGAGTCTGGGCCTGGAGCAGAGTGCATGGGCATGTCATTTATTGCCTTTTCGAAGTCATTTGGCGTCGTGGTGATGTCAGAAAGGCATGCGTCTGTCAAATTCTGTGGCACTCTCATAAAAAATTCATTTAGGTTTTCGATTTTCAGTCTGGTTAGTGGCTCACTAAAAACTGAGTCATACTGGGACTTAAGTAACTCACTCATTTCCTTGCTGTCATCTGTGTAGGACCCATCCGCTAAAGTGGTTTATGAGTGCCCACAAGGGACGCTTAAACAAGGCATTTGGGGAGTGCCAAGCTGTCAGAGAAAACCCAGATGTAGATTGTGAGGATCTAGGAAGGTGCTTAGAGCTTTTAGAGTAAAGGCTAAAGGCCTTGGAGACAGCCTATCTCCGTTATGAGACAGAAGCCTATGAGACAGATGAGCCTGAGGATGTTGTCGAGGCAGCTCGGGAGGAATGCGAAGAGCAGAGGGCCGAATGTCTAGCAGAGATGGGACTCTGCAAAAAGTTAATGAAAACATTGAAGGCTAATATAGCAGGGGCAACTGTCAAGGTTCCGTCGAACATTGGTAAATTCAATGTAGGCAATCTGGGTAACACTCTAGAAGGACTGTGGCAGCATGTGCGCCCTGTACTATTATTTGTTGCCCCTGCTATATTAGCCTTCAATGTTTTCATTAACTTTTTGTAGAGTCCCATCTCTGCTAGACATTCGGCCCTCTGATCTTCGCATTCCTCCCGAGCTGCCTCGACAACATCCTCAGGGTCATCTGTCTCATAGGCTTCTGTCTCATAACGGAGATAGGCTGTCTCCAAGGCCTTTAGCCTTTACTCTAAAAGCTCTAAGCACCTTCCTAGATCCTCACAATCTACATCTGGGTTTTCTCTGACAGCACGGCACTCCCCAAATGCCTTGTTTAAGCGTCCCTTGTGGGCACTCATAAACCACTTTAGCGGACTTAGAGATGGGGCAGTTCCTTTCTGAGCCTTACCCGTCATTGTTGTGGTTTAGTCAAGAGTGCATTACTAATTTGTACTTTAATTAGCCCACCCCCCAGCATGATACCGTAATAGGTGAGAGCGAGTCCCAAAGCTCCTCAACAAGCATAACGACTTTCTTTACTTATATTGACTTGACTCAGAATTAAAATGTACACTGTTAGCCCTCAACCCAACTGAACTATATGTTGTTGTTATGAAAGCTTAACCTAGCGATTACATTGATATAAAAAAATATATATATATATGAAATTCGAATAGGTGCACAATCTTGAGGAAATACGTAATTTGTCCAGCTGAAAAATACGATAAACAGTGTCGAGTTGTGAGTTGTCAGTAAACGATTTCAACAACATAAGACCGTATATCTTTCAGTCATCATAGAAAAAACAGCAGTGTTGTGGTGTAGAAAAAACCAAAACTAAACCCAGTAGAGTTAACTTAAGTGCATAAAAACCCAGGTGTTAAACCAGGGTGAGGTTAACCAGGGTGCCAGAAGTAAACAGGGTGCCAGAGGTAAACCAGGGTGCCAGAGGTACGGCCGCCCATCACAGTAGGAGCTGCCAGAAGCACCGTTTTTTTTCTCCAACATGCAAGTTATACTTTTGTACCATACTGATCTTTATTACTCTGTTTAATCATCTTCCAGTGATCTGTCTCCCGTAACCCAGACAACCCCTACAGGATTCATTAAATAAGTGACACTGGATCTCGTCAGATCCAAGAAATAAGGGAACCATTGACCGGATTCAAAACTGGTATCCTCGACCAGATTCAATAAGCGGACAAAGTTTTAGGGGACCTTATCAAACACCAAAAAAATAACAATAACAATAACGTAAAGCGGTAAGATTGTCCAAACATTTACACCTGCAAATAAAATAGATACGATACAAATAGACGGATCATGACTTCAGGGAACCTATTAGTAGAATATACAGTAAAACAACCAACAAAATCAATCATGAAACCCTGTGTAGTATGCAAACAAACAAACAAACATTCCACTGGATGGATTACATGCAACTTCTGTGGTAAATGATGCCACGCCCCTTGTGTAGGCATTCAAAAATCTACTACACGACATATTAAACAAGGGAAGTGTTTTTGGGTATGTACAAATGAGACCGAACTGTGGAATAAAATCACATCGATATTAAAAGATGACAACACCAAATCAGACTTCATAAAAAACATGACAGCTTTCTATAACAGTTGGGAAAGTAAAAACTCTGGGCCAGATGGTGCTATCGCCCCTGGTACAGATGTTGAAATGGTAGACAGTAACTGTAAGAATGGAGAAATAAATGATAGTGACCTGAAGAGTGACAGGAGCTCTAGTGAAATAAATGATGGGGAAACAGGTGTAGACAAGGACACACAAAAAACAGTGTTACAAACTAGCAGTACCACGGTAGATAGTAAACAAGGGAATGCCCAGGGAAATACTGATGATAAATTACCAGAAACAGCTAAAGGCTCCATTGTTAGCACTAGTGTCGAAGACAGACACGAGACAGGAACACACCCACCAATGGGGAACACAGTCACAAAAAAACAGGGCAAATGAAAACCAGGCCTATGTGAATATTATGCACTTGGTATCTGCAGGCATGGAAAATCTGGGAAATCAGATGGGACATGCAACTATGATCACCCCAGAAAATCCTGTGCCCATATGAAAACAGGCAAATGCAACCTCCGTCCTGTAAGTTTTTCCACCCTGAAATGTGCCACACATCAATTCAGGAAAGACAGTGCTGTAACTTATATTGCCAGGCATACCACCTAAAGGGTACGAGGCGACACAGAACATTTAGACCTTGGCAAAACTTGGGTAGCCACAGCCACTCCGGAGAGAGAGATTTTTAGAGCCAGGAAGGAAAAAAAGCTGGCAGGAAATGACAGAAATTGTACACCAACTGCAATCATTTCTGGAGTGGAATCACAGTCAGTGGCCTCCACTCCAATACAACAGATATTAGTGCCAGGAAAAAAGATCCCCCCCATACCACCAATCCAACGACATTCATCTTTGCAAATATGCAGGGTCTAAAGCCAGCAACAAACAACAAGGTACCTTACGTTCGTGGACTGCTTACTGAGTCAAATGCCATGTTTGTGGCTTTCACAGAGACCCACATAAGAGATCACTTGGACAATGAAATATGGATCCCGGGCTACAACCTATACAGGTGTGACAGAGTGAACAGGCAAAAAGGGAAGGTTGGCCTGTATATCGCAGATTCACTTATATGTTCAGGACTACTAAATGCCTCAAATGATGTAGTTGAAGTATTAGCAATAAATATCGAGAATCAAAACCTGGTCATCGTGGTTGTCTACAAGCCCCCGGATGACACGTCCCAACAATTCCGGGAACAGCTTCTGAAAATTGACCAATGTCTGGAAAATCTTCCAGCTCCTGCCCCCAACATCTTGCTACTGGGGGATTTCAACTTCAGGCACCTAAAATGGAGGAACATTGCAAACAATGTGGTAGCAGAGATAACACCAGGAGGCAGCTCAGATGAAAACTCGCACACACATGAACTTTTAAATCTCTGCACCAAGTTCACCTTAAACCAGCAAATAGTAGAGCCCACAAGATTAGAGAATACGCTGGACCTCATCTTCACCAACAATGATGATCTGATACGAAATGTCATCATATCAAAAACAATATACTCAGATCACAACATAATAGAGGTCCAGACATGCATGCGGGGAGCCCCAGATCAACAAAATGTGATCAGCCGCGAGGAGCTTTCTCCAAATTCAACTTCAATAACAAAAACATAAGGTGGGACAAGTAAACCAAGTCCTAAATGATATAAACTGGGAAGATTGCCTAGCATCACGGATCCTAACCTATGTCTAGAACAAATTAACTCTGTGGCACTTGAGGTTTGCTCAAGGCAAATTCCCTTAAGGAAAAGGAGGAGAAGATGCAAACTAGAAAGAGAGAAGCGTTCCCTATACAGGCAAAGGCAAAGAATAATGGAGCAGCTACAGGAGGCCAATATCTCTGAAATACGAAGGGAGACACTAGTCAGAGAAATAGCAAACATCGAATTAAAACTAAAGGAATCTTACAGGAATCAAGAAATGCGGGAAGAACTAAAAGCCATAAATGAAATTGAAAGAAACCCAAAGTATTTCTTTTCTTATGCAAAATCAAAGTCGAGAACAACAACCAGTATTGGGCCCCTACTTAAACGGGATGGGTCCTACACAGATGACAGCAAGGAAATGAGTGAGTTACTTAAGTCCCAGTATGACTCAGTTTTTAGCGAGCCACTAACCAGACTGAAAATCGAAGACCTAAATGATTTTTTTATGAGAGTGCCAAATAACTTGACAGACGCATGCCTTTCTGACATCACCCGACGCCACATGACTTCGAAAAGGCAATAAATGACATGCCCATGCACTCCGCTCCAGGCCCAGACTCATGGAACTCCGTGTTCATCAAGAACTGCAAGAAGCCCCTATCATGTGCTTTTAACATCCTATGGAGAGGGAGCATGGACACTGGGGTTGTCCCGCAGTTACTAAAAACAACAGACATAGCCCCACTCCACAAAGGGGGCAGTAAAGCAATAGCAAAGAACTACAGACCAATAGTGCTAACGTCCCATATCATAAAAATCTTTTAAAGGGTTCTAAGAAGCAAGATCACCACTCATCTTGATACCCATCAATTGCACAACCCAGGGCAGCATGGGTTTAGAGCAGGCCGCTCCTGTCTGTCTACTACGAGAATGTCCTGGATGCTCTAGAAGACAAACAGAATGCAGATGTTATATACACAGACTTTGCAAAAGCCTTTGACAAGTGTGACCATGGTGTAATAGCACACAAAATGCGTGATAAAGGAATAACAGGAAAAATTGGTAGATGGATCGATAATTTCCTAACAAGTAGAACACAAAGAGTAGTAGTCAACAGAGTAAAGTCTGAGGCAGCTACTATGAAAAGCTCTGTTCCACAAGACACAATACTTGCTCCCATTCTGTTCCTCATCCTCATATCGGACATAGACAGGGATATAAGCCACAGTGCCGTGTCTTCCTTTGCAGATGACACCTGAATCTGTATGACAGTGTCCACCGTTGAAGACACTGCAAGACTCCAAGCAGACATAAACCAAATCTTTAAATGGGCTGCAGAAAACAATATGAAGTTCAATGATGAGAAATTTCAATTACTCAGATATGGAAAACGTGAAGAAATTAAAATCTCATCGGAGTACAAAACTAATTCCAACCACACAATAGAGCAAAAACCTAATGTCAAAGACCTGGGAGTGATCATGTCAGAGAATCTCACCTTCAAGGACCATAACACTGTAGCAATTGCATCTGCTAGAAAAATGACAGGATGGATAATGAGAACCTTCAAAACCAGGGATGCCAAGCCCATGTTGACACTTTACAGATCACTTGTTCTATCTAGGCTGGAATATTGTTGCACACTAACTGCACCTTTCAAGGCGGGTGAAATTGCTGACCTTGAAAATGTGCAGAGAACCTTCACGGCACTCATTACAAACAAACAAACAAATTTTATTTCATTGCAGATTGCAGATTACATAGGTATCGGTAGTTACAATGTAAATTGAGTGCAAGGAGAGCCACTGACATGCCATGGCATTAGGGGCAGCTTATTCTAGTCCTTAAAGACTATGTACTTAATATTAGAGAAATTTATTGAGTTTATTCTAGTTAAAAATTATTTTCAAAATTACAATATGATGAAATTTTACTGTTTAAATTATTATATAATGATATTAGATCTTAGATTGTTACAGGTGTTAAGACTCTTGAATGATAATATGGAATTGAGATTATCTTAAGGAAAATAACATCGAGCATTTTTGACATTAACTTATAATATGAGTAGGGGTAACATAATAGTAACATATTATTAAAAATTGAGACTATCGTATAGGAAAGTAAAAAATGAGCATTTTTCAAAGTAGTTTATAGTATGATCATTTAGTTTTGGGTGAGTAGGTGGTTTTTGAGTTGAGTCTTAAATTGATTTTCAGACAAGATTATCTTAATATTTATTTGGTAATGAATTCCAGATTCTGGGGCCCTTTATGTGCATAAAATTTTTTACATAGGTTGATATGAACACGGGGTATATCAAAAAGTGATCTGTGTCTTGTGTTGTGGTCATAGGTCCTATTAAAGTTGGTGAGGAGAGTTTTGAGCAGAGGGTTTATATTAGAGTGTAAAGTTTTATATATGTAGTAGGCACAAGAGTAAGTATGAATGTTCTTTACGGTGAGTAGTTTGAGATTTTTTGAATATTGGTGGAGTATGCTGTCTAGAGTGGGAATTTGTTATCATTCTGACTGCGGCCTTTTGTTGTGTTATGAGTGGTCTAAGGTGATTTAACGTTGTTGATCCCATGCACAGATTCCATAGGTGAGATAAGGGTAGATAAGTGAATGATATAGTGCAAGGAGAGCTGATTGAGGTACATAATAGCGTATCTTGATAATATGCCTACTGTCTTCGAGATTTTCTTGGAAATTTGTTGTTTTGTGTTTGGAATTTAAGGCTACTGTCAAGGTGGATTCCTGGGAATTTTCCCTCGGGAGTCTTGTGATGGGTGAACCATTAAGTGTTATGTTATGGAACTTTTTGTGGCTTTGCTTCCAACTGTATAAAGTAGGTCTTGTCAGTATTGAGAGTAAGCTTGTTAGTCGTCATCCATGTTGATATTTTCTGTAATTCGGCATTAACAGTGTTGGCCAGTATGACTGGATTTGGGTGAAGAAGCATATGTTGTGTCATCTGCAAATAAAATGGGTTTGAGTAGTTGTGATGCATTCGGTAGGTATTTATGTAAATGAGGAATAGGAGTGGCCCCAGGACACTTTTGAGGGACTCCGACTGTAATTTGTTGTGTGGAAGAGTTCGCTCCATTTGTGTACACGTATTGGCTTCTGTTGGTGAGGTATGACTTAGGTAGTTGAGTGGGTGCCCCTTATACCATAGTGTGCTAATTTTGTGAGCAGTAAATCATGGTCGACTGTATCAAAAGCTTTGCGTAGATCAATGAAGATTCCCAGTGGGACTTCTTTTTCTCAAGTGCTGTATATATTAACTCCAACATGTGCATAATAGCATCGTTGTGCTCTTGTTTGTCCTGAATCCAAATTGACAGGGTTGAGTACATTGTGTGAGACGAGGTAGGAATGATTTGTCTATGAATTAATTTTTCGAAGATTTTAGAAAGCAATGGTAAATTAGAAATTGGTCTATAATTATTCAGGTCTGTTTGATCACCTCCTTTGTGGATCGGGGTGACCCTAGCTATTTTTTAGAATTGATGGAAAGGTAGAGGCTTCAATGGATTTATTGAATAGTGTTGCTATAATTGGTGACAGTACCTGTGAAGCTTTTTGTACATAAAAGTTGGTAAGCTGTTTTATGTCTCCTGCCTTGTTTTTAAAGGGTGTTGATTATGAGCGAGACTTCAATTGGGTTGGTAGGAGCTAGGAATAGCGTATTGGGTAGGTGTTTGTAGGTAGTCTGTTGGACGGGTGTTTGAGCTTGGGATTTTACTCGCTAGATTCTTTCCTATGGTGGAGAAGATAAACCACCTCAATTACTGGGAACGCTTGAAGTTCCTAAACCTGTACTCTCTAGAACGCAGGCAGGAGAGATACATTATTATATACACATGGACAATTCTCGAGGGATTAGTACCAAACTTGCACACGAAAATCACTCCCTACGAAAGCAAAAGACTCGGCAGGCGATGTGCATCCCCCAATGAAAAAGCAGGGTGCCACTAGCCCGTTGAGGGACAACACAATAAGTGTCAGGGGCCCAAGATTGTTCAACTGCTTCCCAGCATACATCAGGGGGATTACCAACAAACCCCTGGCTGTCTTCAAGCAGGTACTGGACAGGCACCTAAAGTCGGTACCTGACCAGCCAGGCTGTGGTTTGTACTTTGGGACTGTGTGTGGAGCAGTAACAGCCTGGTTGATCAGGCTCTGGCCCAACATGAGGCCGGTAAAAGGGGGCCGCAGGGACATTGCCCCCAATTCTCTCCAGGTAAACTCCAGGAGAATTTCCCTGTACACATCAGTAAATATTAAGGGATTGGTAGCCTCTGGTGCAAATCACAAATTAAATGAGTTCAAGACAATAAAATTCACACGTAAAAATGCAGTCTTTGCAAATTAAATTCATTTGGGTTAACACAAATAAATTCAGTAATTCAACTTTAAACAGTAATAAATAATGTTGTGTGTTCAGTTGTTTAATTCAGTGTAGTTATTGGAGAAGGTAAATTAGCCTAACTTTAAATAACTGTTAAAATTTGGGGGAACTATAGCCCTCTGGCTTTGAAATTAATGTAAATGTTAACTAGGTTAAATCTGACCTAGCGGGTTTGACTGTTGTAAATTTGCAGGGGCCTAACCTAACTGTGGCTACCTTGCAAATTTATTGTAAGTAATTAAATATACAAGTTTCCTACCCTGGCTTACTTGTAATCACTGTAAATAATTAAACTCACAACTTAACTATTTACTCTGGCCTGTTAAATTACTGTAATTATATTAAATTTACAAGCTTAACTAGTCTACTCTGGCCTGCCTGTAAATTACTGTAAATATTACTTCTGTGAGCAGTTAGCTTAGCCTACCCTATTTTTAAGTCTCTGGGCCTGGGTGTTAACTTAACCTAACTTTGATAATGCCTGGTACATTAACTGTGGCCTAGCTGTTAAGACTAATCTGTTCGGAAGGCCCATGTAGAAAAACACTGGGGTTAAACCCTGGGTCAAACTAAAAACCTAGACCCCCCCTGAAAAGGCCAGTGCCAAAAGACATCCAACTAGGAAATTTTCACCATAGAAGGTTAGAAAGGGGCCCCACGGTCAAAATGAAATTTTAAAAAATTTTCCCTAGAGCCGGAAAACCCCTTTTTCTTCAAAGCCGTCCACATGACTCACGAAATCGTAATGACAGGGGCAAAAAAACCCATACCAGGGGTGGGGTTCGAACCCGCGGTCGAAGTCCAAAACTCTAGACCGTCGCGAAAGCCATTTCGTGAGTCATGGGACGGTTTTGAGGGGGACTTGACAATTTCGTCACGGCCATGCTGCGGGGTTTGTCAAAAACTTGCATTTGGGCACAGTGGTGCCTATGCAAACCCTTCCTAGGGTTTAGAAATATACCTAGTTGGATGCTTTTTGAAGTTTGGCCCCGTGGCTTACGTGATGGTCGGTTTTAATTTTGACCCGGGTTCGAACCCCACCCGTGGTATTTTGTTTGCAATCGTATTTCGATTTCGTGGGGAATGTAAAAATTTTTCTTTGGGCTGCCTCCTTTTAAGCTGCCCCCTGGCAAGCACTGTTGACACCGACACTCTGGGTGCTCCTCTCAGGCTCACAAGTGGCTTATGGGGCAGATTTCCAAAAACTGAGCGAATTCCCCACCCATGCACGACTAAACGGGGGGAACTTATTTATGGACAAGAATCTGTCACTTTTTCTTCCAAACTCCCCCAAACCTTAGTCCCCTATGGACTCTCCCCCTTTAAAGACACGTGCAGGGAAGACTTAATTCTGCAAGATTCAAGTGGTATTAGTGTCCTGCCTTAAATGAATCACCCCCTCAGGGGATATCCTCTAAGCAATATCTAAGCAGTAAGGGGCACTAGCTTCCAGACTTTTTCTTAAAAAGGGGGTGCTGGTACCTGCTAATAAGCGTCCGGCTCACGAGACCCACAGTTAACTCCCAATTTTTTCCCCGGGAAAAGGCCAGATACTGAGAGAAAGAAAGATTCTCCTACTGTAATGGGTCTGGATGGAGAAAGATATCCACAGTACTTCGGGGTGTCTCCTCCGGGTTCACCAGGTCTGATCTTGGGAGCACGTGGGGAAAGCCGCGCTGTTCATGGCACTTGTTCACTGTTGAGTCTGGTCTGAGAACAGGATCTCCTAGTGCAAATTTACGAAAAAGCTGTATGAACTGTTCTGGCAAACCGTGCCACTTTAAGTGTACTGCCCTTGTAGCGGTACAAGTGAATAAACACACATACATTTTAAAGGAACACCATCTGCAGTACCCTTAAAAAGATGGGGCCACTGTAATCCACACTGGTTACATCAAATGGCTTTATTAACTGCACTGTTCCTTGGGCAATGGTGGAGGTCCTGGGTACATATAGGTTCTGGCATCTCCCACGAAAACCACACATGTCTTGATGACCCCTTTACACTCTGTCGCCCCTGGGGAAACCAGAAAGTTTCCCCAATGCAATTTAAGGTATCTTGACTCCACCATGCATCACATTTTTTTGGGCATTTAATACAATTAAAGTTTTAAATAGCTTGGGCAGGATAGGGGGTTTAAAATTCACCCAATTCAGCATTTTTCAATCTATCTGACTTTATTACGTCATCCTCCAATGGCCCCCCTTTTTCTATTATTGAACCCCTTTCCCCAAATTTTTTCCCTCCCTTATAATTTAATTTCCCCTCCATAGATTTCACCTTTTTAAAATCTGTACCCAGTATTTAGGGGGAAAAGGAAAAAACATACGATATTCATCTTGTTTATGAAGTTAAACACCAACTTTGTGCATTAATCAATTTTGGGAAGGAAGATCATTTATATCAATGGCTAGGGGGGACCAAGGGCTGGGGGCCGTGTTCACAGTAATTTTACCTTTTGAAAAGGCCAATTAATTTTATCCATCAACCAACTGGGTCCCTTAAACCATGATAAAACCTTCCAAATTTTACATGAGTCAACCCAGAGACAAGAAATCAGCTGGGGTTTTCCCCCCGGGGAAAATGGTTAAAAAATTCTTTTTTACCCAAAATGTCTATTTTTTTGTCTGGTTAATT
>WNWK01023256.1:0-31335 GCA_009830355.1 Cherax destructor
CTTATATAATCACAATTACTTGGTGAAGAAAAGACAAAAGTCTGGAATTAATCTAACTGATTTTTTGAAGGAAATACAATTTCAATACATCTTCTACTGTGTTTCTTTGCTCCAAGCTCCCTTTACACTCAGGTTAACAGGCCATTGAACCTGAGGTTGTAATAACTTCTAACTTTTGCTTTTCATCACAACACAATTTTTTGTTCAACAGTGACTTCTATGAATCATAAGTTACACGAATATGAGGCTTGTGGTTATTTAATTAATTTCCACAGAGGAAATTAATTTTTTGTAATGTATATCTCACTTTTATTATACAATATTTATGACCCAGATTTTTTAATTCCATATAACTAAATAATAAAATACACATCATAAATTCACGTGGAAAATAAAATATTTTCTCTACAACCAAGAATACGTCTCAGCGTATATTCATGGATGAGAGCAATACTACATTCAAAGATCAATATCACTTATGTACACCTTAGCTATCAAGGGAAATATCTTTTGAACCTGAAGGAAATTTGGGAAGCTTTGGAGGTGTTTTTTGAAAATTCAGAAATCTGAAGTTTCCTGAACAAATCTGAAGAGTGTAATGCATATGATATTGGTTCAAGATTAAGGCACATGCTTTCACAGTGGAGTAAGACTTGCAGACAAGTAATTGGAAAACTTATATTTGACTAGAAGTGATTTTGAAAATGTTTTAAAAGACTTACAGAGCGAAGGAAATAAGATCATACCTACCTAACACCCTCCATCTTTTTTTAAACCTCCCCTTTATTATACCACTTTTAAACCCCCCTCCCTCCATTAAACCCTTCCTTCCATCCTCTCTTTGTCATATCCAACTTCTCTCCTCTTCCACCTTCTCCATTTGCCTCCTTTCCTCCCTTCCACGCTATTTCCTTCCCTTCTCCCTTCTTCAAATTTCCTAATCTTTCTCCCTGTTACCCTCCCTCCTTCTATTTGCTCCTATCCAAAGTCCTCTCCCTGTTACTCATGCTTTCTCCCTTACATGCACCATCCCTCATTCGCTTTGTTCTTCCTCTCTTCTTCCCTCTTCCTTTTTCCTTTCTCTCTTCATACTTCCTCCTACTATTCTTCCCTTCATCTCATCCTTCTCCATGACTCCTGTTCTGTTTTCATTTCTCCCTCCCTCTTTTCCTTCGTGTATCTCCTACTGCCTCTTTTTCTTCCTCCCTCCCACTCTCCTGTCTTTCCCCCTCCTCATAAACATTGTCTTCACAATGAAAGAGTCTCTCTAACATTTTCAAAATTTGGGACAACAAAAGCGCCACAGGTGTAGTGTACCACAAAATACCATTTCCGAGATTACATAGTGTTTCTATGACTCACGACACACGGGAAAATATTCAGCAAACAGCTAGAAGTTTTAAATGACATACTATCTAATTGGTAAGTAATGTCCCTCATGGGTCATTCCTTGGACCAGTTTCCTTTTTTATACCTGGATACTCCAGGTATCCAGGTATATTAGATGGGACGAATCTGTGGCTGACTGTGTAAGATCTACCTGAACAATCTGTCGCAGTGGTTAAAAATGTGAACAAGTTCATGGATATGTGTTGTTCATGTAATATAAAAAAAAAGAATAATTTTCATGGAAACTAACTTACAGAGTCAGAAGAAATGACAGAAATTGAAATAGTCATTAGACATGATTTGAAATTCATCAAGCAATGTTAGAAGTACCAAAGAAAACAGAGTACTTGGACTCAAAGCTTGAAAGTTTGAACACAAAACACCTGGTAAAAGTATCAGCAATATAGAATACCTAATGGTACCCTTTTCTGAGTATGCTGTTCTTTTTTAATCCCTACTTATATTAAAGACGTAAAAAATGGAAATGGCGAAGAGAACAACAAAACTCATAACTAAAAAAAAAATATGTATGAAAAATGACCTAAATCACTCAAAGAATAAACTCACTCAACTTGTTCTCACTCGGAAAACCAAAATAAAATATTGGTATGAAACTTAATAGAAAGATGTTAATAAGTATGCAAATAAATATTTTTTGCGACGATGTGGAACATTGTGGTATTCTCCCAGTTGAAGTTGATTTTGGCGCCATAGAACCGATTGTATGTAGACTTTACTACCATAGAATTCTAATAGATAAAATTATCTCCGGACAATAACAACGATAATTATGACGAAAGTTTCAGAAGTGGTAGAACAGGGGGTGGAACACGTGGTAGACGTAGTAGTGTGGCTGACAGTGGTGGAACACGTGGTAGACGTAGTATTGTGGCTGACAGTGGTGGAACACGTGGTAGACGTAGTAGTGTGGCTGACAGAGGTGGAACACGTGGTAGACACAGTAGCGTGGGTGACAGTGGTGGAACACGTGGTAGACATAGTAGTGTGGGTGACAGTGGTGGAACACGTGGTAGACGTAGTAGTGTGGCTGACAGTGGTGGAACACGTGGTAGACGTAGTAGTGTGGGTGACAGTGGTGGAACACGTGGTAGACGTAGTAGTGTGGCTGACAGTGGTGGAACACGTGGTAGACGTAGTAGTGTGGCTGACAGTGGTGGAACACGTGGTAGACACAGTAGCGTGGGTGAAGTGGTGGAACACGTGGTAGACGTAGTAGTGTGGGTGACAGTGGTTAAACACGTGGTAGACACAGTAGTGTGGGTGATAGTGGTGGAACACGTGGTAGACGTAGTAGTGTGGCTGACAGTAGTGGAACACGTGGTAGACATAGTAGTGTGGCTGACAGTGGTGGAACACGTGGTAGACGTAGTAGTGTTGCTGACAGTGGTGGAACACGTGGTAGACATAGTAGTGTGGCTGACAGTGGTGGAACACGTGGTAGACGTAGTAGTGTGGCTGACAGTGGTGGAACACGTGGTAGACGTAGTAGTGTGGCTGACAGTGGTGAAACACGTGGTAGACGTAGTAGTGTGGCTGACAGTGGTGGAACACGTGGTAGACATAGTAGTGTGGATGACAGTGGTGGAACACGTGGTAGACGTAGTAGTGTGGCTGACAGTGGTGGAACACGTGGTACACGTAGCAGTGTGGCTGACAGTGGTAGAACACGTGGTAGACGTAGTAGCGTGGGTGACAGTGGTGGAACATGTGGTAGACACAGTAGTGTGGGTGACAGTGGTGGAACACGTGGTAGACGTAGTAGTGTGGCTGACAGTGATGGAACACGTGGTAGACATAGTAGCGTGGGTGACAGTGGTTGAACATGTGGTAGACACAGTAGTGTGGGTGATAGTGGTGGAACACGTGGTAGACGTAGTAGTGTGGGTGACAGTGGTGAAACACGTGGTAGACACAGTAGTGTGGGTGACAGTGGTGGAACACGTGGTAGACACAATAGCGTGGGTGACAGTTGTGGAACACGTGGTTGACACAATAGCGTGGGTGACAGTGGTGGAACACGTGGTAGACGCAGTAGTGTGGGTGACAGTGTTGAAACACATGATAGACACAATGGCGTGGGTGACAGTGGTGGAACACGTGGTAGATACAATAGCGTGTGTGACAGTGGTGGAACAAATTGTAGACACAATAGCGTTGGTGACAGTGTTGGAACACGTGGTAGACGCAGTAACGTGGGCGAGAGTGGTGGAACACGTGGCAGACACAATAGCATGGATGACAGTGGTGTAACACGCGGTAGATAGACACAGTAGCATGGGTGACAGTGGTGGAACACGTGGTAGACGCAGTTGCGTGGGTGACAGTGGTGGAACACGTGGTAGACACAATAGCGTGGGTGACAGTGGTGGAACACGTGGTAGACACAATAGCATGGGTGACAGTGGTGGAACACGTGGTAGATGCAGTAGCGTGGGTGGCAGTGGTGGAACACGTGGTAGATACAATAGCGTGGGTGACAGTGGTGGAACACGTGGTAGTCGCAGTAGCGTGGGTGACAGTGGTGGAACACATATTAGACACAGTAGTGTGAGTGACAGTGGTGCAACACGTGGTATATAGACAGAGTAGCATGAGTGACAGTGGTGGAACACGTGGTAGACACAGTAGCGTGGGTGACACAGGTGCAACACGTGGTAGACACAATAGCGTGTTTGGCAGTGGTGGAACACGTGGTAGACACAATAGCGTGGGTGACATTGGTTGAACACGTGGTAGACGCAGTAGTGTGGGTGACAGTGGTGAAACACATGATAGACACAATAGCGTAGGTGACAGTGGTGGAACACGTGGTAGATACAATAGCGTGTGTGACAGTGGTGGAACAAATTGTAGACACAATAGCGTGGGTGACAGTGGTGGATCACGTAGTAGACACAATAGCGTGGGTGACAGTTGTGGAACACGTGGTAGACGCAGTAGTGTGGGTGACAGTGGTGAAACACATGATAGACACAATGGCGTGGGTGACAGTGGTGGAACACGTGGTAGATACAATAGCGTGTGTGACAGTGGTGGAACAAATTGTAGAGACAATAGCGTGGGTGACAGTGGTGGAGCACGTAGTAGACACAATAGCGTGGGTGACAGGGGTGGAACACGTGGTAGACACAATAGCGTGGGTGACAGTGGTGGAACACGTGGTAGACACAATATCGTGGGTGACAGTGGTTGAACACGTGGTAGACACAGTAGCGTGAGTGACAGTGGTGAATCACGTGGTAGACGCAGTAGTGTGGGTGACAGTGGTGGAACACGTGGTAGACACAATAGCTTGGGTGACAGTGGTGGAGCACGTGGTAGACACAGTAGCGTTTGTGACAGTGGTGGAACACGTGGTAGACGCAGTGGCGTTGGTGACAGTGGTGGAACACGTGGTAGACGCAGTAGCGTGGGTGACAGTGGTGGAACACGTTGTAGACGCAGTAGCGTGGGTGACAGTGGTGGAACACGTGGTAGACGCAGTAGCGTGGGTGACAGTGGTGGAACACGTGGTAGACGCAGTAGCGTGGGTGACAGTGGTGGAACACGTGGTAGACGCACTAGTGTGGGTGACAGTGGTGGAACACGTGGTAGACGCAGTAGCGTGGGTGACAGTGGTGGAACACGTGGTAGACGCACTAGTGTGGGTGACAGTGGTGGAACACGTGGTAGACATAGTAGCGTGGGTGACACTGGTGGAACAGGTGGTAGACGCAGTAGTGTGGGTTACAGTGGTGGAACACGTGGTAGACATAGTAGTGTGGGTGACAGTGGTGGATATCGTGGTAGACGCAGTAGGGTGGGTGACAGTGGTGGAACAGGTGGTAGACGCAGTAGGGTTGGTGACAGTGGTGGAACAGGTGGTAGACGCAGTAGGGTGGGTGACAGTGGTGGAACAGGTGGTAGACGCAGTATGGTGGGTAACAGTGGATTACCCTGAGTAGAAGTTGGTTTAAGTTATATTATTGCAATAGAGGTAGTTGTTGCTTGCTCTATTCATTAACTTCCACCTTTCATATAAAATATTCATAATATATTTTCCATTGTAGAATAATATAATGACGTTGGTTACATTTATTGCTTTTGCTTTTCAAAATTCGTTTATAAGTGGAGAATGCCTCATCCTATCTACTTCAAACTGCCAATGCTGATGCACTGTAACTCAGGGAAATGTTAAGCATCTCTTGGCATAATCCAGTGCCCTCCACTGTATAGATATTCAAGGTTTTGTTCTGTGCAATGTCTTGAGAAAGATTCTTCAGACTGACTTCAAACTTTCAACACTGTTATTAAAGTGACCAAGTGCCAAATATCAAATTTAATTTTAAAGTGTTGGGGTGTTATTTTTCCAAGAAAATCTTTACTATGGTAAATCAGAATGTCTTTAATCGTTCATGGCTCATGCAAGGTATGAGAAGGATGATATTCTGCAAGTTTAGGCAATGTTAATATAAAACCCTGGAATCGTTAGATTCTGTGAGAGACCTGGAGAATGTCTCTTCTGGTTGTCTTTCAACTTTTAGTGCAGGTTTGTGCTCAGTGGAGGGATGATGATATTATGAAGATGACTATGTTTCAATCTGCCCATTTTTACTAGCATATTATGAGGCATATTATGCCCTAGGAGGATAAGCTCTGTAGGTCCAAATTTGCCATTATAATACCATAGTTAAAATTTGGAAAACATTGGAATCCAAGCAATAACTAAAGACTGCTTCTGGTCAGCCTGACACTTCCAACATCGGTGGATCTAATCTAGAAAAAGTTTTTATAGTTTAGGGGACTTTGTAGTCTTTATTAATTTTAGCAAAATAATAAAAAAAGGAATAACTCAAAATACCGGCGAACCAGATGCTAAGATTGTAACTAGCGGGTCCCTTTGTTATACTAGCAACTCGGTTCAACCCAATCACAAGGAAGCTCGCCAAAGTTATGAAGCGATGTTATAGACTGGTGGTAGCCCCTCTAACTTCTCTTCGCAGTCCAAAGATGAAATATTTTTAGACTTCTAGTTCTCAAGAAGCTTGTAAACGCAGTGAACGTCTCTAATGCGCTGCTTTTATTCTGTTGTCCCCAGATTTTTCAAAGCCATTTATCTAACAGGTTGATGCATGTAAATCTGGAGTGAGGGCAGTGTTACTTCAAGCATTTGGTGAGAGAAGTCTGCAGCCCGTGGCTTATAATTCAGCTAAATACCAGGCCTATCAGCGGGCCTACTCCACTACTGAGAAGGAGGTCCTGGCTCTGGTACTTGCACTATAACATTTCGACGTGTTCTTGTCCAGCACACCTCATGTGGTCTCCGTCTTGTGACCACAATCCTTGACCTCCCTCATCTCCATGAGGAAAAACACCCGTCTCATGCGCTGGACAATGCGCCTACAGACCTATAATATCTCCCATGGGAACATTGCCAGCAAAGATAATATTGAAAAATTAGACACATGTGCAACATCTGGATCTTTATTATAGACGTTTCACCATCCACTGGCTCTATCAATACAAATTCAAGGACATAATTGTAAGACAGATGAACTTGTCGGTATTGTGTACTGTTCATGTACAACTTGTCATACACTGAAACATCATGTAATCTTGGTTCAGAGGACATCTACATAAACTTCTTTACGGCTACTACTACTACTGCTACTACTACTACTACTGCTACTACTGCTACTACTACTACTACTGCTACTACTGCTACTACTACTACTACTACTTCTACCACCACTAACCCGTGCCTCGGGTATGACCTACTTCCACTGGGGAATCCCGCCTACCAGTGACTATGCCCTCGTCTGCTACCCGTCCCTTTCCACCTGACGACAGTATATAAGCGCCAGCCTCCTTTCCTGTGCTCCAGAATCTTCACGACTACGGTGCTCTGCACACCAACTCCAAGGCTGAGGGACTGATTACCTCATCTCTTGTATATAGTTCTACTGTCTTCCAATTATGTACTTGAATTTGTATTGATAAAGCCACTGGATGGCGAAATGTCTACAATAAAAATGCCCAGATGTTACACAAGTGTCTAATTTTTCATCTTGTCGGTACTGTCTACCATTCTTGTACAAAGATTAATATTGTATAAGACACTCTCTCCCGGGCTTGATTTGTTAGGATATGTTTTGTTAGGAAAAAATGGGTAGTAAGCCTTTTTTTTCATCCTTATGGTCATAAAGAAAGTAGAATTTTAATTAATCTGGCCATAAGGTTTTATTTATAGTGAGGGGACACTTGCTCCAGTTCGCAAATGTCTTGAACCTATGCGAGCCCTACTGTCTGATGTCTTATTCTAAAGTTTGTACCTGACTTGAAAGTTCCATTGAAGGATGCGTAGTTCTGGCTATTAAAGTTTTATTAGTGTGAGGGTTTGCCATGCTAAGAGCATGTTATATTTTATTCAGCATATGTCACACTCCCATATAACCAGATACTAAGAGTGTAACAAGCGGTACCCCCCTCGTTATGGTAGTACCTTGGTTCAACCCAGCCAATCAAAAGTAAGCCCGTTAAAGTTGTGAAGCGATGTTGAAGACTCGTGAATTAACATTGGCAGAGTTACTCCAGGTTTCATTGGGCACAATTCTCACTGTGTCTCTTGCTTGCAAAACTTGTTTTGTACATATTATATATAAATTGTACATATACTTGCATGCAGTTTAGTGAAGGAGATGTATATAACTATTTGCTCACCGCTGAGTTTTTGTGCTCGTTCCTCATCTCTACATTGGTTATCGTGTTACAACCAGGTGTGCAGACCACAAGACTACACATGGTAGCACTAGGCAATTCACTCGAGGAAGTCGTTGCTAAATTATGCAAGTCAGGATACCTTTTGAGCATATCTGGTTGAGATAAAGAAAAGTTCCAATCGGGAGACATGAATAATAGATCTGGCAGTTGAAACCAAGATAGACTGAGGCAAAATGCACAAGAAGAATGCGAACCATTCTACACACTCGTAGTCAAAACACACCATATACTTGATGTGATGTAAATGGTGTCGAAAACAAACAAGTTGAAGAATGAGTCACTTATGCCATATTTAGGAATCTTTATTGAGAAAACGTTTCGCCAGCCAGTGGCTTCTTCAGTCTAATACAGAAAATTGAGGGTATATACGTTCTTCTCTGTATTGGACTGAAGGAGTCACTGACCTACGAAACGTTTCCTGAATAAACATTCCCAGATGTTGCACAAGTGTCTCATTCTTCAACTTGCTAGCTTTCTAAATCATTTACATCACATCTGTCAGACGCTGCAACATCTTGGGATATTGATACAGTGAATTCTTCCAGGCTTGTCTTACCTCCAGGCATGACCCACCTGCATCAGTGGGTTTGTCCACTGGTGACTCCGCCTCCTGGTTCTACTCACCAGTCTACATATACAAGTCCGAGCATATACTGTAATTTTTCTCAAGATTGATGAACTGAACACATCGACTCCAGGCTGCAGGTAGGAATAACAGTGAAAATTCTCCGTGGATCAAACAATACTTTAGCTGATGGAAGCAAAGTGCAATTTTCCGGTAAGGGACGTCGAAAAAAGGAAAAGTAAGAAGCAGGGTTCTGCAGGGATCATTAATAAGACCAGGTCTGTTTCTGTTTTTTTGTGAATGATGTTCCTGGTGAGATTGAATCATATGTATCCCTGCTTGCTGATGACATAAAACTATTGGGAATAGAAATAGGTGAGGGAGGAGAAAAGCCCATAAATGGATCTGGATAACCTGCAAGTTTGGTCAGGTAACCGGTTGCTTGAATACATATCCATCAAATGTAAAGTTATGAAATCTGAGAAAGGGGAAAGAATGTCGGACATGGAATATAGACTTGGAAGAAAAAAGGCTACAGACATTACTCATAAAGAAAGACCTTGGGGTGAACATAGTGCCTAACATATTACTGGAGGCTCATTTCAACTGGATAACATCTGATGTTTGATTACCTTCTGGAAGTGGGCTTGGAGAGATACTCAGCATTAAGGAAGGGACAGACCTAACTTCAAAATGGGACGTTACTCAGAAATGAGGCAAATTCTAAGTGAAGTGCCGTGGGAAACGAAGTTAGATGGAAAGACAAAAAATGGGATGGTGGAATATGTCACTGTAGAGTGCCGGAAGGCAGAGGAGAAATTCGTACTAAGAACCTGAGGAATCACTGGTAATAATAGGTGCAGGAAAGGAAAGGCTAAAAGGGCAAGATCAATAAAGAATCCTGAGGAATAAAAAAAAAAAAGCAGAAGAGTTAGAAACGAATATACATGGGTAAAAAGAGAGACCGAACGACAATTTGAGAGTGATAGTACTGAAAATTATAGTTTCAACGCAGGACCAGATAATAAAGCTGACGAAGGGAGGGGAGGAGAGCTCACTAGAAATGAGGAAACAGTGGTAGAGGAGCTGAACAAAAGATTTGGGAGTCGTTTTCAGAGGAAAAGCGTACCATCAAGTACGGGACACAATGCACATAATGGAAGAGGTGAAGAAACCACCAAGTGAGCTAGATACCTAGAACACAGTGAAACCAGACTTCTCTCGTCGAGTTCTGAGAAAGGTACCAGAACTTTGTGAATCACTAACCGCGAGGTTCAACAAGTTACTTGAAACAGGGCAGCTGCCAGAGTTGTGCAAAATAGTGAATTTAGTTCGATTTAAAAAAAAAAAAAAAGGCCATACAAGCAACATTAAACTAGTGTCACTGACATGAATGGTATGTAAAGTTATGACAAGTGAACGAAAGGTAGGCAAGAGAGACAGAGAAAGAGCAACAGGTAGACTGTATACATTTACGGACTGTAAGAAATTGTTTAATACAGTACCGCACAAGAAACCTGGATAGTAGCTAGGAGAGCAAACAGGAATAACAGAGAAAACACTAAAGTGGATCATGGAACATTGAACTGGAAGAAAACAATACATTATTGTGCAGGAGAGAGAGTCGGAATGTGCAGGTATAATATGTGGGGTTCAACAAGGGTCAGAAGAAATAGAATCAGAGGAATCTCTTTTCACAGATGACTTGAAAATAATAATAAAATACAAGCAGAAGCAGACCAGGAAAGACTACAAAAAGACCTGGACAAGTTACACGATTTGTCAGACAAAAGAATTCTAGAATTTAACTACACCAAATGCAAAGATATGAAAATCAGAGGAGAAAGACTACTGGAATCAGAGT
Organism: Cherax destructor; assembly: GCA_009830355.1. Lineage (NCBI taxonomy): Eukaryota > Metazoa > Arthropoda > Malacostraca > Decapoda > Parastacidae > Cherax > Cherax destructor. Next base: position 10,599 of record WNWK01023256.1, read on the forward strand.
ACATCCTCCAGGAACAAAAGCTTCAAATCTTCCTGAAAGAGAAATCCCTCGGTGTGAGCATAGCTCTGCGCATATGCCATGAGAGACACATCAACCGAATAATGGATGCAGTAAATGCGAGAGAAGCAAATTTAAGGATAGTTTCTAGGAACCTCAGCACGAGCATACTGTATATTCTGCATTCGTTAAGCCCATCTTGGAGTATCCAACACCAGTGTTGAACCCCATCCGAGAATAAATGTCAAGACGTTAGAAAAAGTTAAAAGGTGTGCATCGACATTATTCTCAGAGTAAGAGGTATGAGCTGAGCTGTGAGTAGACGATAAATGATGTAAAAACTGATGACATTAGATGACAGCAGGACCAGAGGTGCCATGAGTATAACATAAAATATTTAGAGTGTTTGACAGGACAGACAGGGCGAGTCTGTTTAAAGTCGGACTTTTGTGCCCGAATGTCAACTGGAAGTTAGTAACCCTCCCTTCTACTCAATCATTTTACCATTCTCCCTAATTCTTTCCTACACGCCATGCTTCTCTTCCTACTTCCCTTCCTCCCTTTAACATTTCCACCTCCCAACATTCTCCCTTCCCTCCCTCATTCTTTCCCCTTCCTCTATCACTCCCCTTCTTCTATCACTCCCCTCCCTCCCTCAATTCTACCTCTTAACACCCTTCCTACCACTACCTCGTCACACCCTACCACTACCTCGTCACACCCTTCCTACCACTACCTCGTCACACCCTTCCTACCACTACCTCGTCACACCCTTCCTACCACTACCTCGTCACACCCTTCCTACCACTACCTCGTCACACCCTTCCTACCACTACCTCGTCACACCCTTCCTACCACTACCTCGTCACACCCTTCCTACCACTACCTCGTCACACCCTTCCTACCACTACCTCGTCACACCCTTCCTACCACTACCTCGTCACACCCTTCCTACCACTACATCGTCACACCCTTCCTACAACTACCTCGTCACACCCTTCCTACAACTACCTCGTCACACCCTTCCTACCACTACCTCGTCACACCCTACCACTACATCGTCACACCCTTCCTACCACTACATCGTCACACCCTTCCTACCACTACATCGTCACACCCTTCCTACCACTACATCGTCACACCCTTCCTACCACTACCTCGTCACACCCTTCCTACCACTACATCGTCACACCCTTCCTACCACTACATCGTCACACCCTTCCTACCACTACCTCGTCACATCCTTCCTACCACTACCTCGTCACACCCTTCCTACCACTACATCGTCACACCCTTCCTACCACTACATCGTCACACCCTTCCTACCACTACATCGTCACACCCTTCCTACAACTACCTCGTCACACCCTTCCTACCACTACCTCGTCACACCCTTCCTACCACTACCTCGTCACACCCTTCCTACCACTACCTCGTCACACCCTTCCTACCACTACATCGTCACACCCTACCACTACATCGTCACACCCTACCACTACATCGTCACACCCTACCACTACATCGTCACACCCTACCACTACCTCGTCACACCCTACCACTACCTCGTCACACCCTACCACTACATCGTCACACCCTACCACTACATCGTCACACCCTTCCTACCACTACATCGTCACACCCTTCCTACCACTACCTCGTCACACCCTACCACTACATCGTCACACCCTACCACTACATCGTCACACCCTACCACTACCTCGTCACACCCTACCACTACCTCGTCACACCCTACCACTACCTCGTCACACCCTACCACTACCTCGTCACACCCTACCACTACCTCGTCACACCCTACCACTACCTCGTCACACCCTACCACTACCTCGTCACACCCTACCACTACCTCGTCACACCCTACCACTACATCGTCACACCCTACCACTACATCGTCACACCCTACCACTACCTCGTCACACCCACCCACCAGAGAAAATATCCCACAGTTCGTTTAACAGAAAATGGAACGCCATCAGTTGAGACTCTAGGGACTTACATGTGTTCAGATAATTACTAGTGAAGGTCCACTTTGGTCAAAAAGAAACATGAGATCATTTAGTGGGACCACTGGATGGTGGTGATAGTCTTTAGTGAATTGTGGTGGTGGTGATGGTGTTAATAAGTGGTGGTGGTAGTGTTAATAAGTGGTGTTGGTAGTGTTAATAAGTGTTGGTGGTGTTAATAAGTGATGGTGGTAGTGTTAGTAAGTGGTGGTGGTGGTGGTAGTGTTAGTGATGGTAGAAGTGGCAGTGCGTAGTAGTAGTTGCTGATGATTGAAGAAGTGTTAGTGGTTGTTGGTGGCAGTGGTACTGAGTAGTGGTGCTCGAGTTTGTGGGTGGTAGAGTTAATGGATGGTGGTGACAGTGGGTCGCAGTGGTAGTATTAGTGGGTGTTGGTCGTTGCATTGTTAGTGGGTGGTGGTAGCACTGTTAATCTATGGTGGTGGTAGTGACATTAGTAAATGATGATAATGCTAGTGGATGGTAGTAATAGTAGTGCTAGTGGATGGTAGTAGTAGTAGTGTTAGTGGATGGTAGTAGTAGTAGCGTTAGTGGATGATGGCTATAGTGAATGATATTTGTAGTATTAGTGGTAGCAATGTGAAGTACTTGTGGTAATGTTAGTGGGTGGTAGGTGTAGTGTTAGTTGGTGATAGTGGCAGTAGTGTGGATGGTGGTGGTAGTTTTAATAACAGTGCTGGTGTGTGGTGGAAGAGGTGTTGGTGGATGATGGGGATAGTGTTAGTGGTGGTAATGGTGTTAGGAGTTGGTGGTGGCATGTTAGAGGATGTTGGTGGAAGTGTTAGTGGGTAGTAGTATGAGTGCTGGTCTGGCGGTGGTGCTGGTCGTAGTGATAGTGGGTGGTGTGTATATTAGTAGACGGAGGAGGCAGTGTTAGTAAGTGGTGGTAGAGGTTATGTTAGCATGTGGTGGTAGTGGTGGTGGTGGTAGTGGTGGTGGTGGTGGTAGTGGTGTTAGTGGTGGTAGTGGTGGTGGTGGTGGTGGTGGTGGTGGTAGTGGTGGTGGTGGTGGTGGTAGCAGCAGTAGTGGTGGTGGTGGTGGTAAGTTTAGTTGACATTGCTGATAGTGTACATCTTCCTTTAAAGTTGAGGGATTTATCACCTTAAGCTACTGATCCACCTCTTGTATCCAGGATTGTAGTTATTAGTTACCTTACTATTTGACTAACGAAGTCTGCTGGACAGACGAAGTATTTCATCAATAAATTTAACTAAGTGATGGACAATTGCTATATTGAAGAGTACGTAACTCAGCCGCATTTAAAAATATGTTGACTTAAGCCAGACGTGACCAAGGTATGACACGCACACTTGGCTCATTTGCTCATCTACTGCAGCTCACTAGAATACATCCAGGCTTAACTCCTGGGCTAGATATCAACCTATGAGCCACTAGTGGCTCGCGAGTCATGGCTCGGCTACGTCTGATATACAGAAACAAAACAAATGCGGAATTTCGTAAATCATTTTCCATGTACAAAATATGTGGGCAGATGTATATCTTCTCTCATGATAAGTTATGGTGTTTATCCATGTATGTTTCGATTAATAGCCATTTTAAGATGCGAGATCAGTCTTGTCGGAGTGGCAATACACAATAAGCGTCTGTTTTAGCATAATACATCGAACGCTGAGAGAGAGAGAGAGAGAGAGAGAGAGAGAGAGAGAGAGAGAGAGAGAGAGAGATATTCAACATGCCTTTTGGTTGGTATTTAAAACTAAACCTGACACCAATTGTCTTAGGTCGCAAAATTTGTTTTTTAGGTCTGAATTTGACAATAAATATTAAGTAAATTAGCAACCTTGACATATGACATCACTCGACAAGCTGAATATTAGCAAATGAATTACCATTCAAAGTTATTAATTAACATTGATACTAAATTGCTTACCCATTAACAGAAACATTTAACGAAACCTTTTAAGGCAAGGTGCTAAAAGAGTGAAAACTAGCAAATGTTACTATAATATATTAAAAGGGAGACATGACTTGTGTCCCATTAACTTAACATCTGTCTGAGGTAACCAAACGGACGCTGTTAATATGGAGAGGATCGTTAACTTCCTGGAGCATAGTATCTTAATTACCGAAAATAAACAAAAAATTCGCAAACAAAAGATCATGTTAAAACTGGGACGAAAAAGGACCCAACAGATAAATATCTAGATTTCCGAAAAAGATTCGTCAACGTACCCAAGTGAGTCATGGTAACCAAAATAATGACGCATGGAATAGTGGAACAAACTTCATGCTTGGATTAATGACTGGCTCATTAGTAAGAAACAACAATTGGTACTGAACAGAGAGGTTTCTGTGTAGCTAGACGTAATGAATGGAGTCCCACAGGTATAGGTTCATGATCCAAGCCTTTTCAGAATATTCATAAGTGAGATAGGACTAGCATCGAAGTGAGCGAAATCTAAGGATGAAACTATATCGAGAAAGTCTGAAACATCCAAAGCATTTTGTTTGAGTATTTAGAGTAGTCTTGACAGGTTGGCAGTGTGGTCGGGTATGTGAAAGATGAGTTTCGTTGATGCCAAGTGCTTATTAAAGAATAAAGAGTCACAATATGTTACACAGAACCCTCTCAGAATTTACTACCCTTGCCACCTCCCTGATACTTGTCTACATAAGACCCCTGCAACTGTGTAATGATTCTCCTACCCCAATCCTGAATACTAACTCACTCTCCAAGACTTAAAGATTTTAGACTTATCAATATTCATCATCTCTGAAGTCTTCTCAAACATTCCTACCACATTCATGTCCATAAAGTTTAGTATGTTCATCCACCAATAGCGCAGTATCGTCTACATGTCCAAAACCGCTAAAAAAAAAAAACGCATCACCCCACCAGCCTACAGACCAGGTCCTGCATACACGGGAAGATCAGGTGACATAACAGACAACCGTGGATAAAACCTCTACACATAGGTACAGCTCCTCTCCCTTAATCTATAAATACAACGTATCCATCCACCTCACAATTTCCTCCCCAAACCCTTGCAGAAGGAGAATACAACTCATTATTTCCCTCTCCACAGAATCATTTGCATCTTTCCAATCAAGGGCGAATAAAGCGCTCGTCTCCCATTTCTCCTGCATCGTGCACACAAAATCATCATTAATGGAATGACCAGCTAACACGGACCTTTCCTGAATACATTGCTGGCCGGGAGAAGACAACACCACGCACGACACACTAATCGATTCACCAACAACTTAGCAAAGAGTTTATAATCCCGAATCCTTACATGCTACTTACCCTTTGGGACGAGGACAACGACTGCCGTCGACTAAACAGGACCCAATCAACCCCCTTCTTTCATGACGTTCAGGACATGTACAATAAACACTTTCAATAACTCTCAATGACTGACGTAAAATGCAACAAACTTTAGGGGTTTTCCAGTAGTAATTGATGGCTTCACCCTATAAACCTCACCCTCCTCAATAGCTCCCCCAACGCCACACTATTCCTCACTTTGAGATTACAATGAATCCCCTTGCAAACCTCAGACAAAGCCTCCGCCTCCGCCTCCACCACCCTCTAAACCCAGTACTTCTTATACAACCTGCCCACGAACACCCCCATCACATCAGTCGTTTTCAGGATCTGACCTGTCCTGAAGCCCCATGTTACAATGAATCTCGAGACAGAAAATAGTATTCGCCCTCCTCCGCTGCTCCTGTGAACGTAAAACACACGCAGATGACCTGTCTTCTCCAAGCACCTTCCCAGCTACTGCAGTACATGCACAGTTTCGTACCGCTCATTATGCAAGCCCCGGATCAGAACCTTGCAACCTCTATATCATCCATGAGGTACATCTTCCCTGAGCTGCCCACTCTCCCTAACACTGACACAACATATTCTCATGATAATTTAATAACTTTTAGCTTAGAGTTAAACTTCCTACCTTTCCCTACATAAGGTTTTCATATCGTAGGCTTCGCCACCTCGACCTGATATCTGTATGCCTCCAACAAACCCCACTTTCACTTCATCTGTAGCATTTAGCTTCCAATTACACTGCGAGAATTTCCAACGAATCCAACCCTACGTAGCTGTCACAGTGAATACTGAACATACAGTATGGATGGTTTGAGAAATTCTATCCAGTCTGGCAACATAAACAGAATTATAGCAGAATGAATGTAGAGTGCACTGAGTGCTTTATTTTGGTTCGGAGTGCAACACCCACCCACACATCCTGCATCCCATCTATAATCGGCTAAAAGCCAGGTAGTTCATCACTACCAGTTTTAAACATCATCCAATCAGGATGAAGGACAGAATTCCCGACTAGTTGACTTTACTCCTACACCAAGCTCTGGAGGTCAGTCTCTCACTCGCTAATCTGATTAATAGAGTTCTGTCTCTATATGAGTATATGAGTTATGGCCAATGATCGCATTATTCTTTTATTACGTTAGCCATTAATTGGTATCTGGCAAATCTACTGAATATATCGTAAATATTGAACATATTTGTTTCTGATATGAATGATGGCATGTGTGAGCGTGTTAGATAGGAGTAAGTGGAGACGAATGGTTTTTGGGACTTGAGCTGTTGGAGTGTGAGTAGTAATATTTTGTGAAGGGATTCAGGGTAACCGGTTAGTCGGACTTGAGTCTGGGGGTGGGAAGTACAGTGCCTGCACTCTAAAAAAGGGGTTTGGGATATTGCTGTTTAGTGATCGTAAACTGTCGTATCTGCGCATCTGTGGCAAGACAGTGACAGTGTGAATGATAGTGAAAGTATTCTTTTATGGGTCATCAGCCTTTGTTGGAGACGGCCAACGTGTTAAAGAAATGAAAGGTAGAATTATGTGGTTACTTAAAAAACAACCTTCAGTGTTTGTTTCTGTCTTTAGTATTCCTTTTCTGCTTCTTTGCTGGTAATCTAAGTAATGACCAGGGACCACATGTTATCTTCTTACTGCTGTCATTTTAAAACCAGTTGGTAGAGCACTTGGCAAACTTAGGATTCATCTAGACGCTATACAGTGGCGAACTCTAATTATAATTTATAACGTTAGTTTAGCAATGACATGAGGTCAAACAATAAATAATGAGTCACCAAACGTAATCATAATAGAAGTTGAAGTAGAGATAAAAATAGTGGGTGTGCTTGTCAAAGCAGTGTCCACCAGTATCCTGAAGTTTCTCTGAAGCTGCTTGTGATATTCAATTGCTTGCGTCCACTTACACCACGGTACTATACAGAAGCAGAACTAGTGGTGACTAGAGGTAGAACTCTTTGCACACACATCTCTGTGGGTAGCAGTGAATTAACTACATTAGTTGCGATAGTAACACTACTAAAAAAAGCAGTAGAGATAGTATGTAGCTCATGTAGTCCGTCTACCTCTCTCTTGTAAATTCCATGCATTTTCTCCTAAATGACATTGAATAATTTCCCCTGTTTCATTACGTATCTATATAATACATGGTAGTTCTTAATCTAAATATAAGTAGATGGTTCTTCCCAGCAGATAGCGTAGGTGTGAATTTTACATTCTGCTATTTGTCTTTCCCATGTACATCTATGTACCTTCAGAACCCTAGTCTGAGTAAACAGTTTCCCTGAATCCCTTCACAAATGTTAGCTTGCTCACTCTCGACAGCATGTCAAGCCATAAAATCACTTATCTCTACTACTGGTGCTCTGGTGGCCTGGTGGCTAAAGCTCTCGCTTCACACGGCGAGGGCCTGGGTTCGATTCCCAGCCAGGGCAGAAACATTGGGCGTGTTTCTTTACACCTGTTGTCTATGTTCCCCATCAGTAAAATGGGTACCTGGGTGTTAGTCGACTGGTGTGAGTCGCATCCTGGGACACTGACCTAATCTGCCCGAAATGCTCAGCATAACAAGGGACTTTCTATATAGTAGTATGTCATTGATGTCAGCTAGGCCTGTATACCTTGTACATGTACTTGTAGTAAAAAAATATATTATTATTATTATTATTATTATTATTATTATTACTACTACTATCTCTAGTACGCACACGCCTCCTGGATGCTCAAGATCCTACCAAACAAAATCTCCTTTACCCCCTTCCTCAAACCTTTCCTTCCATTTTAGTAATTTTTTCAGACATCTTATACTCATGTTTGATATTATTATAACTAAAATACATTATTTTGCCATGTCTTCACTGGAACTTATTTTTCACGTCTTCGACCAGATAACTCTTGAAAATTCATACACATGAGTAATGTTTTTTTACTATTTTATATCTTATATCAGTTTTGTTTTTAGATGTTGGTCCTATTTCAAGATTTATTCATACTGTGAAAAAAAAGAAATGGGCCAAGGACTGATCACCGAGGATCTCACTTAAATTATAGGTAGTTACACACTTGTCTATTCAGTACAAGTCGCTGTTTCCTGTTGGTGACTTCAAGCTCCTGTCCCAGGAGCCTTTATTTTGGCTTATGAACTTCAATGAGATTCTAAGACGAAAATTTCCTGGAAATACAAATATCTGTTGGGACTTTTCATTCCAACTTTTATGTATGTAACAGAAAAAAAAATCTTGAAAGATTGACAGTCATAATATCTGTTACGGCATCAATGATTCCTAGACATTAGGTAGGCTGCATTTGTTGACCTAAAATTTATGTTAAATTAGTTGGACGATCATTGGAGGCAGTTACCAGTCGTTAGGCACCTCGCTCACTAATGTTGAATATTAAATATTACAGTTAGTTAATACTCAGGTTTCTATATGTTAGTGTCTTAACACTGCCTGATTTAGGTATAAGAAATATCTTTTGTGGCCTAGAAATGTTGGTGTTGTTGAGCGTAAATACAAAACTGAACTCAGTGTTGAATATTGTAGTCATTACTTTGCTGCAGTTTGTTATTCTTCAAGAGACGCTCATTGCGTTACTCTCACTATATATTTCCTGACAAATCTGAGGATTTTTTTGTTTTTAAGTTATGTTTTTTTGTAATTAACTTTTCATGTTAATTTGTCCTAATTTCTTATCGTTTTCTTGCTTTCCGTCTATCTCTCTCTCTCTCTCTCTCTCTTAGAGAAAGAGAGAGAGAGGTAAACAGAAAACCTACCTAACCCAACACGGCTGTAAATTCAATGGTCGCTGATTATTTGGGGCTTTAGAGTATTTTATCGCTAAAGAATGTTGCTTTCTCTGGATTAGTGTGTGTATGTGTGTGTGTGTGTGTGTGTACTCACCTAATTGTGGTTGCAGGGGTCGAGACTCAGCTCCTGGCCCCGCCTCTGCACTGTCCGCTACTGGGTCTCTGCTCTCCCTGCTCCGTGAGCTTTATCATACCTTGTGTGTGTGTGTGTGTGTGTGTGTGTGTGTGTATGTGTGTGTGTGTATGTGTGTGTGTGTGTGTGTGTGTGTGTGTATGTGTGTGTGTGTGTGTGTGTGTGTATGTATGTGTGTGTGTGTGTGTGTGTGTGCGTGTGTATATGTGTGTGTGTGTGTGCGTGTGTATATATGTGTGTGTGTGTGTGTATGTGTATGTGTGTGTGTGTGTGTGTGTATGTGTATGTGTGTGTGTGTGTGTGTGTGTGTGTGTGTGTGTGTGTGTATACATATATCATGTATATATATTAGTCATGACTAATAAGCCTAACTTGACGAATAGGCAGAACAATATTAAAAACTGGACTTTTTCAAAGCATTTTAATCTTAAAGATAGAGATACAGTTTTCATTGATAATGACTTAAAAAAAACATCTTTTGATCAAACCTCAGACACAAACTTCACCTTACCTAACCTAAACAAAAATTTTTTTTAGCTAAATTCTATAAAATATATCTTCCAACAATTTAAAATTATTTAATATTACTTCAAATGTCACAGTTTTCCTGGTTGTGAAATAATCTATTATAATTCTAGGGCTGAGGGGGTTGCAGCGTTGTGTCTGTTTTATGCATAAACAGCGGTTCGAGTCCCAGTCTACTTTTCCGTTTATTCATTGACAGTTGTTTATCATATCTTTACTTAGGTTTACTTTCTTTCAAACTGAATTAATGTATGTGACTTTCGTGAGAGCTTCATTTCACGTTCTTCAGGAATTTTCTTCTGGCAAGCCAACGGACGTTTAATATGGAGCTGTTAATATTCTTCCCTGATTACAGGGAAGAATAAAAATACACAATACCATGACTGAAACAATACACAACTCGCCCACAGGAGAACGAAATTTATGACGACTTGTGACTAGTTAATGATGCAAGTCGGACCGAAATGTCCTTATAAGTCTCGTTCTCTTGTGTACAGGGCTTGTGCACCCAGTGTCTTCTGTCATGTCAACTTCCAGACGCAGTTATTCCCCTTTATGTATGTTGGTTTCTCCGTCTGTCTGGTTTTACACTGTCTGAGGTTTGTTTGTTGTCATGACAGTTCATCTGTTATGAAGAAAATACGTGGTTTGTTGAGAATCTGATTCCTTTTTCAATAGCTTCAAATAAATAAAAGTATATACTAAATGTGCAACAGAACTGCCATATAGATGCCCATCAATTACACAACCCAGGGCAACATGGGTTTAGAGCAGTTCCCTCCTGCCTGTCCCAGCTGCTGGCCTACTATGGCAAGGTCCTGGATGCTAAAGAGGATAAAGAAAACGCAGATGTAGTATACACAGACTTTGCTAAAGCCTTCGACAAGTGTGACCATGGTGTAATAGCACACAAAATGCGTGATAAAGGAATAACAGGAAAGGTTGGTAGATGGATCTACAACTTCCAAACAAATAGAACACAAAGAGTAATAGTAAACAGAGTAAAGTCTGAGGCAGCTACGGTGAAAAGCTCTGTTCCACAAGGCACAGTACTCGTTCCCATCCAGTTCCTCATCCTCATATCTGACATAGACAGAGATGTAAACCATAGCTCCATGTCTTCTTTTGCTGATGACACCCGAATTGTCAAGACAGTGACCTCCATCGAAGACACCGCAAGACTCCAAGAGGACATCACATCAACCAAATCTTCAAATTGGCCACAAAACAATATGAAGTTTAACGAAGAGAAATTTCAAATACTCAGATATGGAAAACTTGAGGAAATTAAAACTGTATCAGGGTATACAACATATTCTAACCATACAATAGAGCGAAAAAGTAATGTGAAAGACCTGGGAGTGATAATATCAGAGGATTTCACAGTCAAAGACCACAACAATGTATCTACCACTTCTGCTAGAAAAATGATAGAATGGGTAATGAGAACCTTCAAAACTAGGGACGCAAAACCCATGATTCTCTTCAGATCACTTGTTATCTCTAGGATTGAGTACTACTGTACACTAACTGCCCCCTTCAGGGCAGGTGAAATTGTTGACCTGGAGAGTGTACAAAAAACTTTCACCTCACACAGAAGCACGATAAAGCACCTAAATTACTGGGAACGGTTGATTTGTATTCCCTGGAACGCAGGCGAGAAAAATACATGATAATATACACTTGGAAAATGCTAGAGGGATTAGTACCAAACTCTCTATGAAAGCAAAAGACTCGGCAGAAGATGCAACATTCCCCCAATGAAAAGCAGGGAGTACACTAAGGGACAACACAAGAAGTGTCAGGGGCCCAAGACTGTTCAACTGCCTCCCAACATACATAAGGGGGATTACCAATAGACCCCTGGCTGTCTTCAAGAAGGCACTGGACAGGCACCTAAAGTCAGTACCTGACCGGCCAGGCTGCAGTTCGTACGTCAATTTGCGTGCGGCCAGCAGTAACAGCCTGGTTGATCAGACCGGGCCAGGGGGGCGTTGACCCCCGAAACCCTCTCCAGTTATAAAGGAGTATGATTAGTTTAATAAAAATTCCCCATGCCTGTAAGCTTAAAATTCAGTATATACAGATTCAACATTATTTCTTCTGAAAGTTAATGAATAAATAAATTATAGAGAAAATGTTAGTCAGGAGGATTATTTTTTAAGTTCATGCAACCTTCCGCTCTTGCAGATCCTACAAAAAATAAATATATGATAATAATTACATCACAACTAATAATAAATACATTTTGAATATCATTTTATAATAATATTCAATATTCACGCTGATAGCATGAATGTTGACAAGCACATTAGCGGAGCAACAAGCAAATAAAAACTGATTGCTCCTGCTGTAGTCAGGCCTAGGCTTGATTACAAGTAATTCTGACAGTTTGACAGACAAAAAAAAACGTATATTAAACCAAATTAAAGTATGTCTAAGGTCACTTTCTCGAATACTTTATGCTTGACTGTCCACTAACCGAGGAATATAGTGATAGTATAATAATAAATGTAATATGTTAATGCATCTTATAAGTATATATCCTAAATATTATTGTATCAAAGAAAAAATTAATTGCAAATATACATACAGATATACTCTTGTTAATACTCTCCAGAGCTACTTCCTAGGGATTCTGTGAATCTATAATCATATGATGCTTCGAATCAGTGGTATGATTGAAAGTATATTATGATATGGTTCCTTTATCATCCGTACTATATGATATAATTACCACCAATAATACATGATATTATAGCCAACAATGTCTCATACCATTATACTCATACTAAATGAGATTGTTATCATTGGTACTCTTTGATATCATTGTTACCAATGTTACATGATATCTTTATGACTAGTACTACATAATGTCATTAAGACCAGTACTGCATAATGACATTATCACCGGAAATTACATTATATACATTGTTTTAATATCACTAGTACTTCACTATATCATTATCACCTATACTACATTGTATCATTATCACTAATACTACATTATATAATTATTTATAGTACTACATTATATCATTATCATCAATACTACAACATATATCATTATATCCAGTACTACATTATATAATTATCACAAGTACTACATAATGATAAAATGTAAACTTGTGATAATGTTATTAACATCAGTATTACATTATATCATTATCACCAGTACATCATTATATCATGATCACCAGGAGAACATGAAAACATTATCACGAGTACTACAAAATGTCATTATCACAAGTATAGCATTATAACACTTAGCACCTTATTGCAAACACTACTTGCTAATATCATCATCAGTGCTACAATATATCATCATCATGATAATGTTTTCACTAGTGCTACATTATACCATCATCATGGTAATGTTATTATCAGTGTTACATTATACCATCATGATAATGTTATCACCAGTACTACATGATAACACTATCACCAGTACTACATGATAACACTATCACCAGTACTACATGATAACACTATCTCCAGTACTACATGATAACACTATCACCAGTACTACATGATAACACTATCACCAGTACTACATGATAACACTATCTCCAGTACTACATGATAACACTATCATCAGTACTACATGATAACACTATCACCAGTACTACATGATAACACTATATCCAGTACTACATGATAACACTATCACCAGTACTACATGATAAAACTATCACCAGTACTACATGATAACACTATCTCCAGTACTACATGATAACACTATCACCAGTACTACATGATAACACTATCTCCAGTACTACATGATAACACTATCACCAGTACTACATGATAACACTATCACCAGTACTACATGATAACACTATATCCAGTACTACATGATAAAACTATCACCAGTACTACATGATAACATTATATCCAGTACTACATGATAACACTATCACCAGTACTACATGATAACACTATCACCAGTACTACATGATAACACTATATCCAGTACTACATGATAACACTATCACCAATACTACATGATAACACTATCACCAGTACTACATGATAACACTATCACTAGTACTACATGATAACACTATCACCAGTACTACATGATAACACTATCATCAGTACTTCATGATAACACTATCACCAGTACTTAATGATAACACTATCATCAATACTACATGATAACACTATCACCAGTACTACATGATAACACTATCACCAGTACTACATGATAACACTATCACCAGTACTACATAATAACACTATCACCAGTACTACATAATAACACTATCACCAGTACTACATGATAACACTATCTCAGTACTACATGATAACACTATCTCCAGTACTACATGATAACACTATCACCAGTACTACATGATAACACTATCACAGTACTTCATGATAACACTATCACCAGTACTACATGATAACACTATCACCAGTACTACATAATACACTATCACCAGTACTACATGATAACACTATCTCAGTACTACATGATAACACTATCACCAGTACTACATGATAACACTATCACCAATACTACATGATAACACTATCACCAGTACTACATGATAACACTATCACTAGTACTACATGATAACACTATCACCAGTACTACATGATAACACTATCATCAGTACTTCATGATAACACTATCACCAGTACTACATGATAACACTATCACTAGTACTACATGATAACACTATCACCAGTACTACATAATAACACTATCACCAGTACTACATAATAACACTATCACCAGTACTACATGATAACACTATCTCCAGTACTACATGATAACACTATCTCCAGTACTACATGATAACACTATCACCAGTACTACATGATAACACTATCATTAGTACTTCATGATAACACTATCACCAGTACTTAATGATAACACTATCACCAGTACTACATAATAACACTATCACCAGTACTACATGATAACACTATCATCAGTACTACATGATAACACTATCACCAGTACTACATGATAACACTATCACCAGTACTACATGATAACACTATCACCAGTACTACATGATAACACTATCACCAGTACTACATGATAACACTATCACCAGTACTACATGATAACACTATCACCAGTACTACATGATAACACTATCACCAGTGTTAGTGTTATCATGTAGTACTACATGATAACACTATCATCAGTACTACATGATAACTATCTCCAGTATTACATAACATTATCATAATTACTTAACATTATCATAATTACTTAACATTATCATAATTACTTAACATTATCATAATTACATTCCATTATTCCCGTTACTTTTAAAACATTATCACCAGTAAAACATTGTGGTACTTATCACCAATATTAACATAGTATCGCTCTCATTAATATTGCATAACATTATGTCCAGTGCTACATGATAACATTGCAACCGGAACTGTGTGATGTCATTATTTCCAGTACTGCAAAATCACATTACTATCAGAACCTTAAGATAACACAAATGACAAGTAACATATGATCTCACTTATATCCAGTACTACTTGATACCATTACCACCAGTGCTACATGATAAGGCTCTCATCAGTACTACATGATAACATTATCTCCAGGACTACAAGATAATGTTATCTTCAAGACTGCAAGATACTGTTATCTCCAGGACTACAAGATAATGCTATATCCAGGACTACAAGATACTGTTATCTCCATGACTACAAGATAATGTTATATCCAGGGCTACAATATAATGTTATATCAAGAGCTACAATATAATGTTATATCCAGGGCTACAATATAATGTTATATCCAGGGCTACAATATAATGTTATATCCAGGACTACAAGATAATGTTATCTCCTAGACTACAAGATAATGTTATCTACAAAATTACAATATAGTGTTATCATGTAGTCTTGGAGATAACATATATCTCCAAGACAACAAGATAGTGTTACCTCCAGGACAACATGATGACATTAAATTGTGGTCTTTGAGATAATGTTATCTCCAGGGCTACAAGATAATGTTATATCCAGGGCTACAAGATAATGTTATCTCCAGGGCTACATGAAACATTATCTCCAGTTGTAACTTTTTTACAATTTAGAAGTTATTTTGATCAGCCAGAAAGTTGACCAGAATTGGAAATGAATGGAATGTGGGGAAAATGAGCAGCGAAATAGGTAGTAAGTAGAGAGTAATTGATGAGTCAGAAAGATTAAGTTGCTAAACCACTTTGCTGTCGTCTAAAGTGGCAAGTGCAGATACACGAATTCAAGATTTAGTCAATGCTATTTTTTCATCACTTCTTAAAAACACTATCCGCAGATAGTGTCATGTCGACAGATATTTATATGGTTGCATTTTCCAATTTAGAATTTGCATATATACCACCAGTTCCAACCTCGTAAGTTTATTTTTAGATACAAATCCATTAGCATTATAATTTTTATTATATCATGTCGGTTTTCATTCATTTTGTTTACATAGAGAGATTCTACAAGAGTCAGGCTAATATTTTATTAACTAACAAGAGATGGATGCCATGGCGTGTTGTCGACAAGTTTGAACACCTAGTCAAAAATGCATTTTTTTAACTGTGTAAGAATATTCGTACTCATCCAACCTACATTTAAAGTTATTCACCTCAATAAAGCTAACTGCGCGTTTATTCTACTCATCTACAAATCAATTGCTAAATTATTTTTTCCCTATATTATTTCTAAATCTAATTTTTTCAACCTTGAATTCCTTACTGCAAGTTCACTCTTGGTTAGATACTTAAAGAACGCTATTTATATCCCCTTTAATAATTCCTGTTTTCCATCTGTGTACTTCAATCTTTTCCCTTAATTTTTTTCCCCCCAGTTAGAGCACATTCAGTACCTTAACCTGTCATCGTAGGAAAGGTGTCTGATATGTGGGATCAACTTCGTCATCCTGGGTTCAAGCCCCACCAGTGCCGTGATTAGTTTGGAATTCATTTACAACGATTCCGTGACTCATAGATCTCCTGTATATTCTCCAATAACATCAGTACTTCTGTTATTTATACTTCTTGATAAGGAACCAAAAATCCGATTAGTTTTATTGCGAACACATAATTTTTGTTAACTAGAACTCTTAATCTCTCTGGCATTCATTTTGACTAAGATCTACATTATATAACTAAAAAATACCAATGTTATTTTCTTTTCTAGAATTACAGTAGAACCTTACATTAGTCCTAATTTACCAACATCTGCCGCTTTTCTGACATCAACGTCAATTTATCCAGGTCATTATGTATATTCCTAGTGTCCTCATCAGACATCGTTATATTTTAGTGTCATAGGCAAACCTACATATGTCACTGTTTACTCAAGCAGCAAAATTGTGTATCTAGACGGAGCAGCAGGGGACGGAGCAGCAAGGGACGGAGCAGCAAGGGACGGAGCAGCAAGGGACGGAGCAGCAAGGGACGGAGCAGCAAGGGACGGAACAGTAAGGGACGGAGCAGCAAGGGACGGAGCAGGAAGGGACGGAGAAACAAGGAACGGAGCAGCAAGGGAGGGAGCAGGAAGGGACGGAGAAACAAGGAACGGAGCAGCAAGGGAGGGAGCAGCAAGGGACGGAGCAGCAAGGGACGGAGAAGCAAGGGACGGAGCAGCAAGGGACGGAGCAGCAAGGGACGGAGAAGCAAGGGACGGAAAAGCAAGGGACGGAGAAGCAAGGGACGGAGCAGCAAGGGACGGAGCAGCAAGGGACGGAGCAGCAAGGGACGGAGCAGCAAGGGACGGAGCAGCAAGGGACGGAGCAGCAAGGGACGGAGCAGCAAGGGACGGAGCAGTAAGGGACAGAGCAGCAAGGGACGGAGCAGCAAGGGACGAAGAAGCAAGGAACGGAGCAGCAAGGGACGGAACATTAAGGGACGGAGCAGCAAGGGACGGAGAAGCAAGGGACGGAGAAGCAAGGGACGGAAAAGCAAGGGACGGAGAAGCAAGGGACGGAGCAGCAAGGGACGGAGCAGCAAATGACGGAGCAGCAAGGGACGGAACAGTAAGGGACGGAGCAGCAAGGGACGGAGCAGGAAGGGACGGAGAAACAAGGAACGGAGCAGCAAGGGACGAAGCAGCAAGGGACGGAGCAGCAAGGGACGGAGCACCAAGGGACGGAGCAGCAAGGGACGGAGCAGCAAGGGACGGAGCAGCAAGGGACGGAGAAGCAAGGGACGGAAAAGCAAGGGACGGAGAAGCAAGGGACGGAGCAGCAAGGGACGGAGCAGCAAGGGACGGAGCAGCAAGGGACGGAGCAGCAAGGGACGGAGCAGCAAGGGACGGAGCAGTAAGGGACGGAGCAGCAAGGGACGGAGCAGCAAGGGACGAAGAAGCAAGGAACGGAGCAGAAAGGGACGGAGCAGCAAGGGACGGAGCAGCAAGGGACGGAGCAGTAAGGGACGGAGCAGCAAGGGACGGAGCAGGAAGGGACGGAGAAGCAAGGGACGGAAAAGCAAGGGACGGAGCAGCAAGAGACGGAGCAGCAAGGGACGGAGCAGCAAGGGACGGAGCAGCAAGGGACGGAGCAGCAAGGGACGGAGAAGCAAGGGACGGAGCAGCAAGGGACGGAGCAGCAAGGGACGGAGCAGCAAGGGACGGAACAGCAAGGGACGGAGCAGCAAGGGACGGAGCAGCAAGGGACGGAGCAGCAAGGGACTGAGAAGCAACTGACGGAGAAGCAAGGGACGGAGCAGCAAGGGACGGAGAAGCAAGGGACGGAGCAGCAAGGGACGGAGCAGCAAGGGACGGAACAGCAAGGGACGGAGAAGCAAGGGACGGAGCAGCAATGGACGGAGAAGCAAGGGACGGAGCAGCAAGGGACGGAGCAGCAAGGGACGGAGCAGCAAGGGACGGAGCAGCAAGGGACGGAGCAGCAAGGGACGGAGAAGCAAGGGACGGAGCAGCATGGGACGGAGCAGCAAGGGACGGAGCAGCAAGGGACGGAACAGCAAGGGACGGAGCAGCAAGGGACGGAGCAGCAAGGGACGCAGCAGCAAGGGACTGAGAAGCAAGGGACGGAGAAGCAAGGGACGGAGCAGCAAGGGACGGAGAAGCAAGGGACGGAGCAGCAAGGGACGGAGCAGCAAGGGACGGAACAGCAAGAGACGGAGAAGCAAGGGACGGAGCAGCAATGGACGGAGAAGCAAGGGACGGAGCAGCAAGGGACGGAGAAGCAAGGGACGGAGCAGCAAGGGACGGAGCAGCAAGGACGGAGCAAGGCAAGGACGGAGAAGCAAGGACGGATGCAGCAAGGGACGGAGCAGGCAGAAGCGGACAAGGGACGGATTAGCAAGGGACTGAGAGCAAGGGACGGAGCAGCAAGGGCGGAGAAGCAAGGGACGGAGCAGCAAGGGACGGAGAAGCAAGGGACGGAGCAGCAAGGGACGGAGCAGCAAGGGACGGAGCAGCAAGGGACGGAGCAGCAAGGGACGGAGAAGCAAGGGACGGAGCAGCAAGGGACGGAGAAGCAAGGGACGGAGCAGCAAGGGACGGAGCAGCAAGGGACGAAAGCAAGGACGGAGAAGCAAGGGACGGAGCAGCAAGGACGGAGAAGCAAGGGACGGAGCAGCAAGGGACGGAGCAGCAAGGGACGAGCAGCAAGAGGACGGAGAAGCAAGGGACGGAGCAGCAATGGACGGAGAAGCAAGGGACGGAGCAGCAAGGGACGGAGAAGCAAGGGACGGAGCAGCAAGGGACGGAGCAGCAAGGGACGGAGAAGCAAGGGACGGAGCAGCAAGGGACGGAGAAGCAAGGGACGGAGAAGCAAGGGACGGATTAGCAAGGGACGGAGAAGCAAGGGACGGAGCAGCAATGGGCGGAGAAGCAAGGGACGGAGCAGCAAGGGACGGAGAAGCAAGGGACGGAGAAGCAAGGGACGGAGCAGCAAGGGACGGAGCAGCAAGGGACGGAGCAGCAAGGACGGAGCAGCAAGGACGGAGAAGCAAGGGACGGAGAAGCAAGGACGGAGCAGCAAGGGACGGAGAAGCAGGGACGGAGCAGCAAGGGACGGAGCAGCAAGGGACGGAGCAGCAAGGACGGAGCAGCAAGGACGGAGCAGCAAGGGACGGAGAAGCAAGGGACGGAGCAGCAAGGGACGGAGAAGCAAGGACGGAGAAGCAAGGACGGAGCAGCAAGGGACGGAGCAGCAAGGGACGGAGCAGCAAGGGACGGACAGCAAGGACGGAGCAGCAAGGGACGGAGAAGCAAGGGACGGAGCAGCAAGGGACGGAGAAGCAAGGGACGGAGAAGCAAGGGACGGAGCAGCAAGGGACGGAGCAGCAAGGGACGGAGCAGCAAGGGACGGAGCAGCAAGGGACGGAGAAGCAAGGGACGGAGAGCAAGGGACGGAGAGCAAGGGACGGAGAAGCAAGGGACGGATAGCAGACAAGGGACGGAGAAGCAAGGACGGAGAAGCAAGGGACGGAGCAAGGGACGGAGAAGCAAGGGACGGAGAGCAAGGGACGGAGAGCAAGGGACGGAGCAGCAAGGGACGGAGACAGCAAGGGACGGAGAAGCAAGGGACGGAGAAGCAAGGGACGGAGAGCAAGGGACGGAGCAGCAAGGACGGAGAAGCAAGGGACGGAGCAGCAAGGGACGGAGCAGCAAGGACGGAGCAGCAAGGGACGGAGAAGCAAGGGACGGAGAAGCAAGGGGCGGAGCAGCAAGGGACGGAAAGGGTCAAGGGACGGAGCAGCAAGGAGAAGACAGCAAGGGAAAGGAGCAGCAAGGGACGAGCAGCAAGGACGGAGCAGCAAGGACGGAGCAGTAAGGGACGGACAGCAGGGACGGAGCAGAAGGACGGAGGCAAGGGACGAAAAGCAAGGGACGGAGCAGCAAGAGACGGAAGAAGGGACGGAGCAGGGCAAGGGACGGAAGCAAGGGACGGGGAGCAAGGGACGGAGCAGCAAGGACGGAGCAG
>WNWK01023257.1:0-31333 GCA_009830355.1 Cherax destructor
GAACTACAGACCAATTGCGCTAACGTCCCATATCATAAAAATCTTTGAAAGGGTTCTAAGAAGCAAGATCGCCACCCATCTTGATACCCATCAATTGCACAACCCAGGACAGCATGGGTTTAGAGCAGGCCGCTCCTGTCTGTCCCAACTACTGGACCACTACGACAAGGTCCTGGATGCTCTAGAAGATAAACAGAATGCAGATGTTATATACACAGATTTTGCAAAAGCCTTTGACAAGTGTGACCATGATGTAATAGCACACAAAATGCGTGATAAAGGCATAACAGGAAAAGTTGGTAGATGGATCTATAATTTCCTAACACGTAGAACACAAAGAGTAGTAGTCAACAGAGTAAAGTCTGAGGCAGCTACTGTGAAAAGCTCTGTTCCACAAGGCAGAGTACTTGCTCCCATCCTATTCCTCATCCTCATATCAGACATTGACAGGGATATAAGCCACAGCGCTGTGTCTTCCTTTGCAGATGACACCCGAATCTGTATGACAGTGTCCACCGTTGAAGACACTGCAAGACTCCAAGCAGACATAAACCAAGTCTTTAAATGGGCTGCAGAAAACAATATGAAGTTCAATGATGAGAAATTTCAATTACTCAGATACGGAAAACGTGAAGAAATTAAAATCTCATTGGAGTACAAAACTAATTCCAACAACACAATAGAGCGAAAAACTAATGTCAAAGACCTGGGAGTGATCATGTCAGAGGATCTCACCTTCAAGGACCACAACAATGTAGCAATTGCATCTGCTCGAAAAATGACAGGATGGATAATGAGAACCTTCAAAAACAGGGATGCCAAGCCCATGTTGACACTTTACAGATCGCTTGTTCTATCTAGGCTGGAATATTGCTGCACACTGCACACTGCACCTTTCAAGGCGGGTGAAATTGCTGACCTTGAAAATATGCAGAGAACCTTCACCGCACGCATAAGTGCGATAAACCACCTCAACTACTGGGAACGCTTGAAGTTCCTAAACCTGTACTCTCTAGAACGCAGGCGGGAGAGATACATTATTATATACACATGGAAAATTCTCGAGGGCTTAGTACCAAACTTGCACACAAAAATCACTCCGATCGAAAGCAAAAGACTCGGCAGGCGATGTAACATCCCCCAATGAAGAGCAGGGGTGCCACTAGCACGTTGAGGGACAACACAATAAGTGTGAGGGGCCCAAGATTGTTCAACTGCCTCCCAGCATACATCAGGGGGATTACCAACAAGCCCCTGGATGTCTTCAAGCAGGCACTGGACAGGCACTTCAAGTCGGTACCTGATCAGCCGGGCTGTGGTTCGTACGTTGGACTGCGTGCGGCCAGCAGTAACAGCCTAGTTGATCAGGCTCTGGTCCAACAGGAGGCCTGGTCACAGACCGGGCCGCGGGGGCGTTGACCCCTGGAATTCTCTCCAGGTAGACTCCAGGTAGTGAGGACATAGTGCTTGGCATTATTCTCATAGCTGTGTTCCTAGTTGCATATTTCATTTTCCTGTGTGCCATTCATTGTGCCCCATTATCAGTTTTATATCCAGTGTCTCACCTGTTTTACCTCTCAACAGAATTGCTATATCTGTGTCAAGACATACCCGCCCCACTGTGGCAGGATGCGGGTGCCCACAGCGCACAGCACCGCCTCCCCGCCATGCCAATTTGCCCGTAGTGCCATCACTTGAGTCCACGCCAGAGATGTAGAAATGGCCCGCACCAGCCACTCCCCGCGATGACAGGCCCCCCCCAATGGAGATTCGGGTTGTCCCAGATGTGCAACTGGTGGTGACCAGGAGACCTCCAAATGTCCCAGTTCATTGGCAACAGGAAGTGTCGGACCAACTGGACAGAGACGTGGCACTGGGCGTCATAGAGTGAGTCGGATGGTACGCCCCGTCGTACAGTGGATCTAACAGCTAAATCGCCACAGGTTATGGGAGACTCATCACACTGTCCCACCCATTAAACAGGCGAAGGCCGTTCCACCTAATACATTCAAGACTGTCACAGATGCAGGGAACAGCTTTCACTCCATTGAGATCCAGCCTGAGGATCGCCAAAGGACAACATTCCTCACTGAGCAAGGCAGGTTCCGCTACCATCGCATGCCAATGGGCTTCCTCGCATCACAGGACGACTACACACAGCGGTACGATGCCATCATCGCTGATGTACCCAGAAAGACTAAATGCGTAGATGACACCATCATATGGTTCACAGACTTGAAGGAACATTGGTGGCGAGTGATTGACTATCTGGAACTCGTAGGACGCAACGGTGTGGTCCTCAACCCAACTAAGTTTCAGTTTGCCTCAATGAAAGTGGAGTTTGCAGGGTTTCAGATAACTAGGTCTGAAGTGAAACTTCTACCTATGTACCTGAACGCCATCGCGATGTTTCCAAGACCCTCCAATGTACGGGCTTGGTTTGGTCTCGTTAACCAGGTGTCAAACTTACTAAAAACAACAGACATAGCCCCACTTCACAAAGGGGGCAGTAAAGCAATAGCAAAGAACTATAGACCAATAGCGCTAACGTCCCATATCATAAAAATCTGTGAAAGGGTTCTAAGAAGCAAGATCGCCACTCATCTAGATTACACAACCCAGGGCAGCATGGGTTTAGAGCAGGTCGCTCCTGTCTGTCCCAACTACTGGACCACTACGACAAGGTTCTGGATGCTCTAGAAGACAAACAAAATGCAGATGTTATTTACACAGACTTTGACAAGTGTGACCATGGTGTAATAACACACAAAATGCGTGATAAAGGAATAACAGGAAAAGTGGGTAGATGGATCTATAATTTCCTAACAAGTAGAACACAAAGAGTAGTAGTCAACAGAGTAAAGTCTGAGGCGGCTACAGTGAAAAGCTCTGTTCCACAAGGCACAGTACTCGCTCCCATCCTGTTCCTCACCCTCATATCGGACATAGACAGGGATATAAGCCACAGTGCCGTGTCTTCCTTTGCAGATGACACCCGAATCTGCATGACAGTGTCCACCGTTGAAGACACTGCAAGACTGCAAGCAGACATAAACCAAATCTTTAAATGGGCTGCAGAAAACAATATGAAGTTGAATGATGAGAAATTTCAATTACTCGGATATGGAAAAACGTTAAGAAATTAAAATTAAAAAAAATTCCAACCACACAACAGAGCGAAAAACTAATGTCAAAGACCTGGGAGTGATCATGTCAGAGGATCTCACCTTCAAGGACCATAACACTGTTGCAATCGCATCTGCTAGAAAAATGACAGGATGGATAATGAGAACCTTCAAAACCAGGGATACAAAGCCCATGTTGACACTTTTCAGGTCGCTTGTTCTATCTAGGCTGGAATATTGCTGCACACTAACTGCACCTTTCAAGGCAGGTGAAATTGCTGACCTTGAAAATGTGCAGAGAACCTTCACGGCACGCATAACTGCGATAAACCACCTCAATTACTGCGAACGCTTGAAGTTGGCCGTTTCCCACCGAGGCAGGGTGACCCAAAAAGAAAGAAAATCCCAAAAAGAAAATACTTTCATCATCATTCAACACTTTCACCACACTCATACATAATCACTGTCTTTGCAGAGGAGCTCAGATACGACAGCTGAGAATTGTCCCTCCCAGCTGTCACTATCCCAGACCCTCCTTTAAAGTGCAGGCATTGTACTTCCCATTTCCAGGACTCAAGTCCAACTAAATCAATTAACTGGTTTCCCTGAATCTCTTCACAAAATGTTACCCTGCTCACACTCCAACAGATCGTCATGTCCCCAAAACCATTCGTCTCTATTCACTCCTATCTAACACGCTCACACATGCTTGCTGGAAGTCCAAGCCCCTCGCCCACAATACCTCCTTTACCCCTTCCCTCCAAACCCCTTTTCTAGGACGACCCCTACTCCTCCTTCCTTCCCTTACAGATTTATACGCTCTCCAAGTCATTCTACTTTGATCCATTCTCTCTAAATGACCAAACCACCTCAACAACCCCTCTTCAGCCCTCTGATAAATACTTTTAGTAACTCCACACCTTCTCCTAATTTCCACATTCCGAATTTTCTGCATAATATTTACACCACACATTGCCCTTAGACAGGACATCTCCACTGCCTCCAGCCTCCTCCTCGCTGCAGCATTTGCAACCCATGTTTCACACCCATATAAGAGTGTTGGTACCACTATACTTTCGTACATTCCCTTCTTTGCCTCCATGGATAACGTTTTTTGTCTCCACAGATACCTCAACGCACCACTCACCTTTTTTCCTTCATCAATTCTATGGTTAACCTCATCCTTCATAAACCCATCCGCTGACACGTCAACTCCCAAATATCTGAAAACATTTACTTCTTCCATAATCCCTCTCTCCAATGTGATATCCAATTTTTCTTTATATAAATCGTTTGATACCCTCATCACCTTACTCTTATCTATGTTCACTTTTAACTTTCTACCTTTACACACTCTCCCAAACTCGTCCACTAACCTTTGCAACTTTTCTTTAGAATCTCCCATAAGCACAGTATCATCAGCAAAAAGTAACTGTGTCAACTCCCATTTTGCATTTAATTCTCCATAATTTAATCCCACCCCTCTTCTCAACACCCTAGCATTTACTTCTTTTACAACTCCATCTATAAATATATTAAACAACCATGGTGACATTACACATCCCTGTCTAAGACATACTTTTACCGGGAAGTAATCTCCCTCTCTCTTACACACCCTAACCTGAGCCTCACTATCCTCATAAAAACTCTTTACAGCCTTCAGTAACTTACTACCTATTCCATACACTTGCAACATTTGCCACATTGCTCCCCTATCCACTCTATCATATGCCTTTTCTAAATCCATAAATGCAATAAAAACTTCTCTACCTTTATCTAAATACTGTTCACATGTAAACACTTGATCTACAAATCCCCTACCCACTCTAAAGCCTCCTTGCTCATCTGCAATCCTACTCTCTGTCTTACCTCTAATTCTTTCAATAATAACCCTGCCATACACTTTACCTGGTATACTCAGTAAACTTATTCCTTTAAAATTTTTACACTCTCTTTTATCCCCCTTCCCTTTATATAAAGGAACTATACATGCTCTCTGCCAATCCCTAGGTACCTTCCCCTCTTTCATACATTTATTAAACAAAAATACCAACCACTCCAGCACTATATCCCCCCCTGCTTTTAACATTTCTGTCATGATTCCGTCAATTCCAGCTGCTTTACCCCCTTTCATTCTACGTAATGCCTCACGCACCTCCCCCACACTCACATCCTGCTCTTCTTCACTCCTAAACGATGTTGTACCTCCCTGGCCAGTACATGAAATTACCGCCTCCCTTTTTTCATCGACATTTAAAAGTTCCTCAAAATATTCCCGCTATCTACCCAATACCTCCAGCTCCCCATCTACTAACTCCCCTATTCTGTTTTTAACTGACAAATCCATTCGTTCCCTAGGCTTTCTTACCTTGTTTATCTCACCCCAAAAATTTTCTTGTTTTCAGCAAAATTTCTTGACAGAGCCTCTCCCATTCTTTCATCTGCTCTTCTTTGCACTCTCTCACCACTCTCTTCACCTTTTTTTACTCTCCATATACTCTGCTCTTCTATTAACACTTTTGTTTTGTAAAAACCTCTCATAAGCTACCTTTTTCTCTTTTATCACACCCTTTACTTCTTCATTCCACCACTCACTCCTCTTTCCTCCTGCACCCACCCTCCTATAGCCACAAACTTCTGCCCCACATTCTAATACTGCATTTTTAAAACTATCCCAACTCTCTTCAACCCCCCCACTACTCATACTTGCACTAGCCCACCTTTCTGCCAATAGTTGCTTATATCTCACCCTAACTTCCTCCTCCCTTAGTTTATACACTCTTACCTCTCTCTTACTTGCTGTTGCCATTTTCTTTTTGTCCCATCTACCTTTTACTCTAACTGTAGCTACAACCAAATAATGATCTGATATATCCGTTGCCCCTTTATAAACATGTACATCCTGAAGCCTACCCATCAACCTTTTATTCACCAATACATAATCCTACAAACTACTTTCCTAACGTGCTATATCATACCTTGTATATTTATTTATCCTCTTTTTCATAAAATATGTATTACTTATTACCAAACCTCCTTCTATACATAGCTCAATTAATGGTTTCCCATTTACATTTACCCCTGGCACCCCAAATTTACCTACTACTCCCTCCACAACATTTTTACCTACTTTAGCATTAAGATCCCCAACCACAATTACTCTCTCACTTGGTTCAAAACTCCCCACACACTCACTCAACATTTCCCAAAATCTCTCTCTCTGTCTCCTCTACACTTCTCTCTTCTCCAGGTGCGTAAACACTTACTATAACCCACTTTTCACATCCAACCTTTATTTTACTCAACATAATCCTTGAATTTATACATTTATACTCCTTCTTTACCTGCCATAACTGATTATTCAACAGTATTGCCACTCCTTCTTTAGCTCTAACTCTATTTGAAACCCCTGACCTAATCCCATTTATTTCTCCCCACTGAAACTCTCCTACCCCCTTCAGCTTTGTCTCACTTAAAGCCAGGACATCCAGCTTCTTTTCATTCATAACATCTACAATAATCTCTTTCTTATCATTCGCACAACATCCACGCACATTCAAACATCCCACTTTGACGGTTTTCTTCTTTTTCTTTTTAGTAAGCTATACAGGAAAAGGGGTTACTAGTCCATTGTTCCCGGCATTTTAGTTGACTTTTACAACACGTATGGCTTACGGAGGAAAGATTCTTATTCCACTTCCCCATGGATATGAAAGGAAAAACAATAAGAACAAGAACTATTAAGATAAAATCAAAGAAAACTCAGATGAGTGTGTATACATAAACGTGTACATGTTTGCGTAGCGTGACCTAAGTGTAAGTAGAAGTAGCACGACGTACCTGAAATCTTGCATGTTTATGAGACAGAAAAAAGACACCAGCAATCCTACCATCATGTAAAACAGTTTCAGGTTTCTGTTTCACAGTCACCTGGCAGGACGGTAGTACCTCCCAGGGTGGTTGCTGTCTACTAACCTACTACCATATATATATATATATATATATATATATATAATATATATATATATATATATATATATATATATATATATATATATATATATATATATATATTAGTCATCCAGAGCTGCAGGTTGTCGTGTAAACATGAACATAAATATCAGTAGCAGCAACATACAGTGTGTGTGTGTATGTATATATATGTGTGTATGTGTAATTTGTTCATGATTGTAACTATATATGATGTGATTATGATTCATTACCTTTGTAACTTGTCATGATTGTAACCAGCTCTACCTGGAGCTCATTACCTTTTTAACTTGTCATGATTGTGACCAGCTCTACCTGGAGCTCATTACCTTTGTAACTTGTCATAATTGTGACCAGATCTAGTTCATTACCGCTGTAACTTGTTCAGCTATCAAAACTTTGGAGTCCAGTCAATGGACCAATTATGTACCTCTGTAATCTTTTGACTACCGCCCACAGGATGAGTATGGGGTGCATAATAAAGATATTATACTAACAACATATAAGGTATCAATCAGCTTGATTACTTATGAGAATGTCATGGTGAGTTACCTACTGATATGCGCCTCTTATCTCCTCAAGGTTACTTATAGATGCACACATTGTATGCTCTTAGGCCACCTACACCAGACTTTTAGTAATTACATAATTCAAGGTTAATGACAATTACATGTTATATTTACAATTTCTTAATCAGAAAAATAACATTTTACAATAACAATTACTTAATAATTTGTATTAAATTATTTTCTTCAATTGCCTGAAAATCTACTAATGTTGAAATCATTGTTAAATGTTCGAAATAACAGACGAACATGAATGGTAATTAAATGTAAGTGAACATTGCACAATAATACATTAATTACATTTTCGATTGCAAACAAACGTCGAACATGAGCATCACTTTTGTTACACTAAATTAGTGAAAAATTCATGAAGATTACAAGTAACTAAATGAGCTTCGTTCCACATAATATACTTTATTGTGGTGGATCTAAGACAGTCTTTAATAATTATTTTTTTCATTCAATACAATTTAAATAAGAAAACTGGACAGAAAAGCTGAATAAAATTACAAGAAATGTTGCATTGAATTGTTGCAGAAAGTTACCAGTGACTTATTTAACAACGTGAGAAACAATAATGTAAATATTATTGACTTTAATGATATACGACAACTGACGTAAGTTACATCTATTTCCACATGTTACTGAGCATGGAAAGTGCTCATAAATTTCTCGATTGCATATAATCACGTTCACGGAGGCTCCAGGCTCAAGCTGCGCCCTGTTGCAGTATACCAAATTCCTGTTATTCCAAAGACTCTTCTAATTTTGCTGAAGTGGCTGTGCAATCCATCATTTCTCTTGCTCATTTCCTCAGAGGAAGTATCTATGGAGGAGAATCCATCCAATAGTGTATCACAATCCCCTTGTATATACTATTTAAAAACTTCTTCTAGTTCAGAAGTGGGTGATTTATTTTTACCTCCAACTGAGGAGGAAATGCGCGAGAAAAAAATTGGAGCCTCTTCCGTAGATTTGGCTTAGACTCAGATGATTCTTCCTTTTGGACCATTTCACACCACGTTTCTTCATTCTCAGATTCGCTTGCAACAAAAAACGTGATATCTTGAAGCCCCTTTTTTATCTTCTGACGGAAAACAAATCGGCTTGAAACAATCTGCTGTCGTTCTTCAAAAACGGAATAAGTCTTCGTTACGTTGCTTGTCTTTGGCCAAAGTTTTACAATAAGACAGATTAGAATCTAGTAGCTGCTGCATGGATTGTTGTAGTCCAATAATTACGGTTCATTTGTTTCGATGGTGACCATTTTCCATGGTTTAGAAAAACACGTAAACAAACACTAGGACATTTATTAGAAAACGTTTCGGTCCTGGGACCTTGATCACTTCTAACATACTGAGGTTAGAAGACAGTGTATATAGGCGGAGAGTGAGGTGTGAGTGACGCATGGTTAGTTAGTTTAATATCTTTATTATGCACCCCATACCCATCCTGTTGGTGGTAGTCAAAAGATTACAGAGGTACATAATGGGTCCAGGGACTGGGCCCCAAAGTTTTGATAGCTGAACAAGTTACAAAGGTAATGAACTCAGGTAGATCTGGTCACAATCATGACAAGTTACAAAGGTATTTACAGATTACAGAGGTACATAATGGGTCCAGAGACTGGGCCCCAAAGTTTTGATAGCTGAACAAGGTACAAAGGTAATGAACTCACAAGTTTCAAAGGTGACCTGAAGAATGTCATGGTAGGATGAGGTCGGGTAGACGATGAGATCGTGACTCCTGTGTTGCTGGGTAGGTGCTGCTGCGCCTGGTTGACTATCATGTATACTGTTTTAGAAATTTTGTAGTTACCAGTGTTAGTCTCTATGGTGTCGGTGGCGGCGATTAGCGAGGCTTCCAGACATCTCAATAAAGTATTATTATTATTATTTTATTATTATTATTATTATTATTATTATTATTATTATTATTATTATTATTCAGGTCACCATGCGTCGCTCACACTTCACTCTTGTAACCTCTGTATGTTAAAAGTGATCAAGGTTCCAGGATTGAATCGTCATTGATTGTAAATATGTCCTAGTGTTTGCTTACGTGTTTTTCTAAACAAACTTGTCGGTATTTATCACCAACTTTTTTACCATATCAGAGACATGTATACATGCGCAAATACATACATACTGTAAATATGTATATAAATACATAACTTAATATTCTGCTGCATTAGAATTTTATCTCCACCCTGCACTATTCCTTTTGCGTGCTTTGAGGTAGAGGAGGCTGAGATTATGGAACATGAGGACACTTTTCTAAGATCCTGCAGCAACTGATCGACGTATAGTTCTGTCTTAAATTTCGATCAATGTTTGATTAAAATAGATCGATATAAAATTAAACTTTCGGAAATATTCATTGATGTTAAGTGAAACTCAAGATAACAGTAATGTGTACCCATAAATAAACCTGTGGTTGAGATAACTGAAAAAAATGATGATAACATATTAGTGCCAGGTCCCAGCCAGGCCAACCAGGCCAGTCAGGCACTGACACTGTCCCAGCCAGGACAGCCAGGCACTGACACTGTCCAGCCAGGCCAGCCAGGCACTCACACTCTCCCAGTCAGGCCAGCCAGGCACTGACACTCTCCCACCCAGGCCAGTCAGGCACTGACACTGTCCCAGCCAGGCCAGCCAGGCACTGACACTGTCCCAGCCAGGCCAGCCAGGCACTGACACTCTCCCAGTCAGGCCAGCCAGGCACTGACACTCTCCCACCCAGGCCAGTCAGGCACTGACACTCTCCCAGTCGGGCCAGCCAGGAACTGACACTCTCCTAGCCAGGCCAGCCAGGCACTGACACTCTCCCAACCACGCACTGACACTCTCCCATTCAGACCAGCCAGGCACTGACACTCTCCCACCCAGGCCAGCCAGGCCAGCCAGGAACTGACACTCTCCCAGCCAGGCCAACCAGGTACTGACACTCTCCCAGTCAGGCCCGCCAGGCACTGACACTCTCCCACCCAGGCCAGCCAGGCACTGACACTCTCCCAGCCAGGCCAACCAGGCACTGACACTCTCCCAGGCAGGCCAGCCAGGCACTGACACTCTCCCAGCCAGGAAAGCCAGGCACTGACACTCTCCCAGCCAGGCCAGCCAGGCACTGACACTCTCCCAGCCAGGCCAGCCAGGCACTTACACTTTCCAAGCCAGGCACTGACACTCTCCCAGCCAGGCCAGCCAGGCACTGACATTCTCCCAGCCAGGCACTTACACTTTCCAAGCCAGGCATTGACAGTCTCCCAGCCAAGCACTGACACACTCCCAGTCAGACACTGACACTCTCCCAGCCAGGCACTGACACTCTCCCAGCCAGGCACTGACACTCTCCTAGCCAGGCACTGACACTCTCCCAGCCAGGCACTGACGCTCCCAACCAGGCACTGACACTCTCCTAGCCAAGCACTGACACTCTCCCAGCCAGGCACTGACACTCACCCAGCCAGGCACTGACACTCTCCCAGCCAGGCACTGACACTCTCCCAGCCAGGCACTGACACTCTCCTAGCCAGGCACTGACACTCTGCCAGCCAGGAACTGATACTCTGCCAGCCAGGCACTGACACTCTCCCAGCCAGGCACTGACACTCTGCCAGCCAGGCCCTGATGCTCTGCCAGCCAGGAACTGACGCTCTGCCAGCCAGGCACTGACACGCTGCCAGCTAGGCACTGACACTCTGCCAGCCAGGCACTGACACGCTGCCTGCCAGGCCAGGCAGACACTGACACTCTCCCAGCCATGCCAGCCAGACGCTGACACTCTCCCAGCCAGGCCAGCCAGACGCTGACACTCTCCCAGGCAGGCCAGCCAGGCACTGATACTCTCCCAGCCATGCCATCCAAGCACTGATACTCTCCCAGCCAGGCCAGCCAGGCACTGACACTCCCAGCCAGGCATTGACACTCTCCCAGCAAGGCCAGCCAGGCACTGATACTCTCCCAGCCAGGCCAGCCAGGCACTGATACTCTCCCAGCCAGGCCAGCCAGGCACTGACACTCTCAGCCAGGCCAGCCAGGCACTGACACTCTGCCAGCCAGGCCAGCCAGAGGCTAACACTCTCCCAGCCAGAATAGAATATAATCGAATAGAATAGAATAGTTTATTTGGACATGATACAAAGTTGTACAAGGTATTATAGTCGTGGGGTGTACATGTCAAAAGCCTCTTGTATGCAGAGCATTACGGGCAAACTTAAAATTAACTTAAGATTACTTAGTCTATAACATATTAAATGGTAAGATTTACAGTAAACAATTGAGTAATCAAGGAAATTTGAACATTACAATTTTGAACATTACAGTTTTTTAATAGAACAAAATAATTAATTTACTGTATATAATATTACAATTTGTCAAATCAGATCAAATCAAATCAAGTCAATGTTTTGTAGTCAATGACAGAGAATATATTGTCAACAGATGAGTTGCAATGAGCATAAGAGAATGCTATAAGGTTATGCTGTAAAAACATGGTTTGATAAAGTTGAATTAATTTTACAACTGCGTTATACATTTATGAAATATAAGTTATTCAGCATTTGAATTAGATTAAATATGAGAATTTATTGTTCTGTGGGCATTTATTTATGGGGTTCTGAGGCTAGGGGAGTAACACAGTGTGAGGCTAGGGGAGTAACACAGTGTGAGGCTAGGGGAGTAACACAGTGTGAGGCTAGGGGAGTAACACAGTGTGAGGCTAGGGAGTAACACAGTGTGAGGCTAGGGGAGTAACACAGTGTGAGGCTAGGGAGTAACACAGTGTGAGGCTAGGTGAGTAACACAGTGTGAGGCTAGGTGAGTAACACAGTGTGAGGCTAGGGAGTAACACAGTGTGAGGCTAGGGGAGTAACACAGTGTGAGGCTAGGGGAGTAACACAGTGTGAGGCTAGGGAGTAACACAGTGTGAGGCTAGGGAGTAACACAGTGTGAGGCTAGGGGAGTAACACAGTGTGAGGCTAGGGAGTAACACAGTGTGAGGCTAGGGGAGTAACACAGTGTGAGGCTAGGAGAGTAACACAGTGTGAGGCTAGGGGAGTAACACAGTGTGAGGCTAGGGAGTAACACAGTGTGAGGCTAGGGGAGTAACACAGTGTGAGGCTAGGGGAGTAACACAGTGTGAGGCTAGGGGAGTAACACAGTGTGAGGCTAGGGGAGTAACACAGTGTGAGGCTAGGGGAGTAACACAGTGTGAGGCTAGGGGAGTAACACAGTGTGAGGCTAGGGGAGTAACACAGTGAGTAATGATGTTTTGAGGCAGAGGAAAGTGATTTGTTAACTTTGTTAACAAATTACTTTTCACTGTGTATTTAGTTTTGCAGGTAAGGTTAAGTACTATGTAATTAGTTTTGTAGGTAAGATTAAGTACTATGTAATTAGTTTTGTAGGTAATGTTATGTACTATGTATTTAGCTTTGTAGGTAAGTTTAAGAACTATGTATTTAGTTTTGGGTGAGTAAGCTTTTTTTAAGAAGAGTCTTGAATTGATATACAGACAGTTTCTTTGGTATTCACAGGTAATGAATTCCAGAATTTTGAACCTTTTATGTGCATTGAGTTTTTACTTTTTACATAGTGTGAGATGGACCAGGGGAATATCTAAGAGTGATCTGTGTCTTGTGTTATGGTCGTGTGTCCTGTTAAGGTTGGTAAGGAGAAGTTTGAGTGTAGGGTTTATATTTGAGTTTAGTGTTCTATGTATGTAGTAGGCACAATAAAAAGTATGGATGTCTTGGTGAGGAAGTTTAGACTTTTGAATATTGGTGGAGTATGCTGTCTAGAGTGTGAATTTGTTATCATTCTGACTGCAGCCTTTTGTTGGGTTATTAAAGGTCTGAGATGATTTATTGTTGTTGAGCCCCATGCACAGATTCCTTAGGTGAGATAGGGGTAAATGAGTGAGTGATATAGGGCAAGGAAAGCTGATTGTGGAACATAGTACCGTATCTTCGATAGTATGCCTACTGCCTGGAGTTTACCTGGAGAGAATTCCAGTTGTCAACTCCCCCACGGCCCGGCCTGTGACCAGGCCTCATGGTGGATCAGGGCCTGATCAACCAGGCTGTTATGTCACTGTAAGCTCAGTGAGAGTTCATAGGGTATAACCGTTTCTGCTCACGTGACCAACCGATGCAACCGTTAGCCCAATGTCAAAGGTCAATACTTTGAACGCTATGAGCCCTGCTCGGGGCAGTGCCTCAGTTAACATCGAGACACCGTGTAGGGATAGACGCAGGCCTGCGAACTCTGAGATTCCACCGCTGTCACCATTTGTTGCGTGGAGGTTCTTTCGTAGATTGGGTAATGAACAGACGAGTTTGGGATGGTAACTTGGTATATTAGACAGGGTCCTTCTTGTAAATATATTTCCTCAGAATTCGTAGATCACATGAAGACAATTCGATCAATCGACATATATTAATTTTCTTTTTTATCATGATTTTCTAGAAATGAGCTCATTTAATTTATTAATTCCTATGTATCATGATATATCATATAGTAAAGTAGATTGTTTTCCGTCACGATAAGATCCATGTGAAGTATAATATTCAACTGTTGTGTACTTTGATATTGTATAGAATCAGCTCAGAGTCGTACGCCTGTTGTCTTTAGTTTGTATACGGGTATGTCGAGACGACATACGTACCGTAGCCGAGCTGTCACTGTAAGCTCAGTGAGAGTTCATAGGGTATAATAGTTTCTGCTCACGTGACCAACCGATGCAACTGTTAGCCCAATGTCAAAGGTCATTACTTTGAACGCTATGAGCCCTGCTCGGGGCAGTGCCTCAGTTACCATCGAGACACCGTGTAGGGATAGACGCAGGCCTGCGAACTCTGAGATTCCACCATGTCTAATATACCAAGTTACCATCCCAAACTCGTCTGTTCATTACCAATCTACGAAAGAACCTCCACACAACAGTTACTGCTGGCCGCACACAGTCAAACGTACGAACCACAGCCTGGCTGGTCAGGTACCGACTTTAGATGCTTGTTAGTGCCTACTTATAGACAGCTAGGAGTGTATTGGTAATCCCCCTTATGTAAGTTGTGAGGCAGTTGAACAGTCTTGGGCCCTTGACACTTATTGTGTTGTCTCTTAACGTGCTAGTGGCACCCCTGCTTTTCACTGGGGGATGTTGTATCGTCTGCCGACTCTTTTGCTTTCGTAGGGAGTGATTTTCGTGTGCAAGTTTGGTACTAATCCCTCTAGGATTTTCCAAGTGTATATAATAATGTATCTCTCCTGCCTGCGTTCTAGGGAGTACAGGTTTAGGAACTTCAAGCGTTCCCAGTAATTGAGGTGGTTTATCGCAGTTATGCGTGCCGTGAAGGTTCTCTGCACATTATCTAGGTAAGCAATTTCTTGGAAATTTGTTGCATGTATATGTGTCTGAAATTTGAGGTTATTGTCAACGTGGATTCCTAAGAATTTTCCCTCTGTGAGTTTTGTGACAGGTGATCCGTTTATCATTATGTTAAGTGGAACATTTGTAGCTCTGTTCCCAAACTGAATGAAATAGGTTTTGTCAATATTGAGAGTAAGCTTATTAGTCATCATCCAAGTAGATATTTTATGTAATTCAGCATTTACAGTGTTGGCTAGTATGACTGGCATGGGTGAGATTTATGTAGCGTCATCTGCAAATAGTGTGGGTTTGAGGAGTTGGGATGCATTTGGTAGGTCGTTTATGTAAATGAGAAAGAGATGAGAAAGAGAAGTGGGCCAAGGACACTTCCCTGAGGGACATCAACTGTACTTGGTTGTGTGAAAGAGTTAGCTCCATTTGTGTACAAATATTGGCTTCTGTTGCTAAGGTATGACTTTATGTAGTTGAGGGATTGTCCTCTTATACCATAGTGTGCTAATTTTATGTGCAACAAATCATGGTCAACTGTATCAAAATCTTTACGTAAATCAATGAAGATTCCCAGTGGGACTTCTTTATTCTCGAGGGCGGTGTATATTAGTTCTAGCATGTGTATAATAGCATCATTTGTGTTTTTATTAGGCCTGAATCCACACTGACAGGGGTTGAGTATGTTGTGGGAGATGAGGTAGGAATAGATCTGCCTATGAATTATTTTTTCAAAGATTTTAGAGAGAAGGGGTAAGTTAGATATTGGTCTATAGTTATTCAGGTCTGCTTGATCTCCTCCTTTATGTATGGGGGTGACCCCTCGCTATTTTGAGAATTGATGGGAATGTGGACGATTCGATGGATTTGTTAAAGAGTGTTGCAATAATTGGTGACAGTACTTGGGAAGCTATTTTGTATATATAAAGTGGTAAGTTATTTAAATATCCTGCCTTGTTTTTTAGTGTGTTGATAAGTGAGACTTGTGTTGGGTTGGTCTGAGCTAAGAATAGTGTATTCGGGTAGTTGCCAGTGAGGCAGTCGCTAGGTGTGGTGTTTGAGCTTGGAATTTTACTCGCTAGGTTTTTTCCTATGGTGGAGAAGAAAACATTGAGTCTGTTTGCTGTTTCAGTCGGTGGGAGTCGGGGTTCATCTGGTTTTGTTAGTTTGATTGTTGTTTCTGAATATCTTTTTAGTTCCTAGAATTTCAGATTGGGTTTTCCAGGTCTTTTTCATATCGCCTTTTAAGTTATGTAATCTGTTTTCAAAATACATTTTTTTTAACCTTCTTATCAAGCTGGTTAGGATAGACGAGTGACGTTTTGTTTGGTCTCTGGTTATTTGTCCCATTCTGTATTATTTTTCATAAAGGTGCTTTATATTAATGGATTTGAGATTACTGGGTGTTAGCCAGGGACTGTTCAGTCTCTTAGCTCTTAGCACTGATAATCTCCCAGCCAGGCCAGCCAGGCACTGACACTCCCAACCAGGCCAGCCAGGCACTGACACTTCCAGCCAGGCCAGCCAGGCACTGACACTCTCCCAGTCAGGCCAGCCAGGCACTGACACTCCCAGCCAGGCCAGCCAGGCACTGTCACTCTCCCAGCCAGGCCAGTCAGACGCTGACACTCCCGTGATCACCACACGCACACACCTCTCCTCTCTACTGCTCGTATTATCATCATCTGACATTGTTACAGTCAAGTAAGAGTACCAGGATGGCGCCCAAGGTACGCACTGTGACCCTGCATACTGGACAAGAGATGCCAATCATTGGTATTGGTACATGGAGGGTGAGTATATTACTTTGTAACAGTAAACTTAACATAACCGGCCACTGTTTGTCACTACTGACGAATTACCACAGTGAACCATAAGCATACTAGTAAACTACACCATATTGACACTTATTAACAACTAAACCTTTATACAAAAAATGCATATAAGCAAAAACATCTCGTAATTAATAATTCAATTTCAAGGTAACTACACCCATAGGGTAGGCAGTGACGTCACACCGCGCGTCAACAAACCCACAAGTACGCAGACTCTACAGTCAATTTTTATTCCGGATTTAAGTACATATATTTTTACAACAATCCTTAAGGCACACGGATATTATGGGCACATAAAAAGAACATTATGTAGATTTAACATAGAATATCTCTATAAAATTAAAAAACAAAATGTGCCTTATTTCTGCTGGAGTCCCGAGTCCAAATTTTATTTCTCCAAAAATTTTATTTACATGAATTACAGTGTTTATTCAGCCCCAGATTAAATCTTTTTATACATTTTAAGCCCCTCAATGAGGGTGACTTGATCCAAGGAAATGGACCTATCTTCTATTTCCTTGGATTGAATCAGATTTCCTCCTATTAAGCTGGAAGCTTTATGTCCCCTATGAGTTTAGAGCTTTCAATGAATGTAATAACAACAACAACAATAATAATAATAATAATAATAATAATAATAATAATAATAATAATAATGTACATTCTTAATAAAGTCAGTTGTTATACAAAGCGTATAACAATACTTGTTACAATAACAATACTTGTTACAATAACAATACTTGTTACAATAACAATACTTGTTACAATAACAATACTTGTTACAATAACAATACTTGTTACAATAACAATACTTGTTACAATAACAATACTTGTTACGATAACAAAAACAATTCTAACTGACACGGTCCCACCCTCCCTTCTAACAACGTAATCTAACTTCATCAAACGTTAGCTATCAACCAAATTTGATCTAACTTAACCTTACCTAACAACCTAATTTTACCAAACGTAACCCAACCAGTAGTTTGGATATTAATTGTTTATAAATTTTATAACACATAACTACATTCTATGTTCACTGTAACTACATTCTATGTTCACTGTAACTACATTCTATGTTCACTGTAACTTTAACATTAACTATTTCACTGTAACTACATTCTATGTTCACTGTAACTACATTCTATGTTCACTGTAACTACATTCTATGTTCACTGTAACTACATTCTATGTTCACTGTAACTACATTCTATGTTCACTGTAACTACATTCTATGTTCACTGTAACTACATTCTATGTTCACTGTAACTACATTCTATGTTCACTGTAACTACATTCTATGTTCACTGTAACTACATTCTATGTTCACTGTAACTACATTCTATGTTCACTGTAACTACATTCTATGTTCACTGTAACTATATTCTATGTTCACTGTAACTACATTGTAATGTTTTGTGACTGAATTCATGAGTGTAAACTCATTACAATTGTTTTGAACTCAATAAATAGTTTATTACCACAGTAACTTTCTTAACAAACACAAATGCTGAGGTCAAGTCTCTAACGTGCCCCGTGGCCTGGTGTCTAAAGCTCTCGCTTCACACGGAAAGGGTCCCGAATCGATTCCCAGTGAGGACAGAAACATTGGGCGTGTTTCTTTACACCGCTTGTCTATGTTTCCCCATTAGTAAAATGGGTACCTGGGTGTCAGTCGACTGGTGTGGGTCGCATCCTGGGACAAAACTGACCTAATTTGCCCGAAATGTTCTGCATAACAAGGGGCTTTCTATATAGTAGTATGTCATTAATGTCAGCTAAGCCTGTATACCTTGTACATGTACTTGTAGAATTAAAGATATTTATTTATTTACAAATTCATTATATACCTGCCTAAAAATTTGGAAAATCCTAGAGGGATTAGTACCAAATTTGCACATGAAAATCACTCCCTACTAAGCAAAAGATGCAACATTTCCCTAATGACAAGCAGGGGCGCCACGAGTACACTAAGAGACAACACAGTAAGTGTCAGGGGTCCAAGACTGTTAAACTGCTTCCCAGCATACATAAGGGGGATTACCAATAGACCCCTGTCTGTATTCAAGAAGGCGCTGGGCAGGCACCTAAAGTTAGTATCTGGTTCGTACGTCGGTTTACGTTTTGCCAGTAGAAACAGCCTGGTTGATCAGACCCTGATCCCCCAAAATAATAAACCCAGCCATCACATAGCAACCTAGACTTACCTTCACTCATTCTACTACTACCTACCACATAGTGCTCGTCACAGCATTATGCCGAGTGGAGTGAGCGCCCCGGCATAATGTCGTGACGAAAATCAAAGGCCTACCATACAGGAGGGTTTTTTTTTTTCGTCAGTGCATTCTGCTGGGTAGCAGCCATTAGCATGAAGTCTCGGCCTGCCGCCACACTCCACAGTGACTTCTCATTGCTCACGTGGCTGCTGTGGTGAGAGGAAGTATTACAAATAAAGAAGCATTTGTAATAAACGACTGTTTGGGATACTGAGTAAAATCTCATTTTTTCAGATTTTTATTATATTAAATATATATTATTAATATAAAAACATATAATCTGAATAAAAACATAATCTAATACTCTGTGTAAAAACATATTTACACAATCATAGTACAATAAAATATCACAAGCAAATCATATACTTAGTGATGCGTCAAATCGCTGCCAACTTCGTGTCACGCAGGACACTGCCATACCTCGTCATGATACTCCTTCTCCACCGTGTCCTCAGACACCCTTATCTCTGTGTTACACACACCATCGCTCAGGGTCACTCACGACACCTTCTCTGTGCCACATGGCACGCCCCCTGCATCATGAACCATTCTCTATTACAATCCTGTACAACGCGTCTTGACCTACACTAAATACACGACAAATTGTGTCGTGCCACCGTCACAAACTCTCTGCATACACCACTAAAACCCTGACACTCCGGTTAACAATCTCCGGTTAACAATCTCCGGGTACAGTCTCGGGTACAGTCTCGGGTACAGTCTCGGGTACAGTCTCGGGTACAGTCTCGGGTACAGTCTCGGGTACAGTCTCGGGTACAGTCTCGGGTACAGTCTCGGGTACAGTCTCGGGTACAGTCTCGGGTACAGTCTCGGTACAGTCTCGGGTACAGTCTGCAGTCTCGGTACAGTCTCGGGTACAGTCTCGGTACATCGTCGCAGGTACATAGTAGATTCTGGTGACCTCGCCGCTCTCCTTGTTGTAGGCTATCACCAGCACCACACTGCATGAGTCTGCAACTCTCACGCAGGTCTGACTGGCGAACTCCAGTAGTATGTCAGGGAGCTTGTCACCAGCACCACACTGCAACTCTCACGCAGGTCTGACTGGCGAACTCCAGTAGTATGTCAGGGAGCTTGTCACCAGCACCACACTGCAACTCTCTATGCAGGTTTGATTTGATGAACTCCAGCGGGTGATGATGCCAGTGTATCTGGCTGGGACTCTCCAGTGTTGAATAGGGGAGAGTCTCGATGACACTGTCAGTCAAGCCGGCCCGGCAGTCAAACATCAGGTCTGATGACGTAACCCCTTGACTGCCGGCCGGTGAGGTAATTACCTAACTACCATTGTTAGATAGGGGGCCGTAACAGGAAGTGTTGCACTGTTGTCTCTCATCCACCCCATTTTTTGTCCGGTGTTCCCTTTGGTTTTGGGGCTATACATGTTTGATTATGGGTAAAAGGAAGCAGTTAGAGAGTAATTTCTTGTTTAACTCAGTTAAGATACGAACAGTTGTCTTCTTGGAGGGGCCAGGCCGAGGTTTGGCAGACGGTAACTCGACACCGCCACCAGCCTTGGAATGCTGCACCCAGTTCCTCACTGAAGGAAGCCCTGACAACAGTGATTCAACTTCTTTATTTGTTGACCAATTACGTTCATTTTTGGTGTACAATTAGAAGCTTATATTGACCATGCTTTGATGAAGTTTCAATACAATCGGCCAAAAAGCAAATGAAAAAGGCAAAATTTACTAAAAATTACATTTGGCAAGATGCTACTAGGAAGTGGTACTTGGAAAAGTGGTTTTGACACTTTCTGCTGATAGAACACTTCTAATTACATCGTATCCAATGTACCAATCCTGTAATAATAGAACACTTCTAATTACATCGTATCCAATGTACCAATCCTGTAATAAAGCTTATCTTCATTCTAAAAAAATACAGTTTATAGGTTGTTTGACATTTAGTAAGATATCGGCCTTTTTACCCCACACAAATCTGAAAATATTTGGGATACTTCAAAAAGGAACATTGAATCTTGTAAAGCAATCATTCTTTTATGTTTGTTGTGAAAATCACGTCAATTCGTTCATTATTAAGGATGGTGCTTCATTAAATAGGTAAGTAACTTACTTCCAAGATAATGGTTGAAGCTGCGCGGCTGCCCAAATACTCGGGGAAATTGTTTTTCCCGAAAAAAATCCTTGTTTTTTCAACTGTTTTCATAAGCTACAAGAGAATGAGAAAAATAAGCCTTATGGTCGGTGGCGACCCTTCCACTACCTGGCCATAGGCCGTCATATTATGCCACATAGTATTTATTCTGGTGTATTTTTTTGTTTATATTCGATTAATATGTCGCCTTATGTCATAACAGATCAATTGTGATAAGTAAATAAGCATTATTATTGATATTAGCGTAAGAATAGAACATTTTGTTGGCTGCTATGTCTTGGCCTTGACAACGTAATTTATGACTTGTCAGCACTTCTTCCCAGAGAAGGCTCCTGATTGGTTCTCAGACCATATTAGCCCCTCCCACTCTCCTATGATCTCAAATGGTGAATTAATATTATATTAGAAAGAAAAATATAAGAAATTGATAAAAAAAACGAAAAAAAAAAATTCTTTTCATGTCAGCGCGCATGCTACGACAGGCGCCGTCACCATACATGTAATAAATGACTATAATTCCTTGTAGGAACATCATATATGGATGATAATTAAACCTGGGTGTTGCCAGAAAGATCAGCTATTTTTCGGTAAGAAAAACTAGTTTCGTATTTTTTCGATTTTTTATTTTTTTTTTCTCTGGGCGCTCTATTTTTTTCGTCTGGTGCCCAGCTTTGTGAAGCCCTATGATTTGAGCTATAGTTTCAGGTGTTGAAGACTTCCTTTTACCCATAATTAAATATGTATAGCCTCAAAACTAAAGGAAACACCCGACAAAAGTTTAAGTTTAATATTTTTATTATGCACCCCATACCAATGGTGTGGGCGGTAGTCAAAAGATTACAGAGGTACATAATGGGTCCAGGGACTGGGCCCCAAAGTTTTGATAGCTGGACAAGGAACAAAGGTAATGAACTCACAAGTTTCAAAGGTAATGAATCATGTAAGTAAATTTACTTACTTACGTTTATACATGGTTGCAATCACGAACAAATTATAAAGTATTGAGCAATTCACACGTCCTCACCCGGTCACAACTGTAATGAGTTATCAGTGC
Source organism: Cherax destructor (assembly GCA_009830355.1). NCBI lineage: Eukaryota > Metazoa > Arthropoda > Malacostraca > Decapoda > Parastacidae > Cherax > Cherax destructor. The sequence goes on from WNWK01023257.1 coordinate 22,369, forward strand.
AAAGATAAATTGTATTAATATTGGTAGAATTACCGACAATATGTTAAGTAGAAGGTCACAAATGCAACTAATGTGACATTTTATTGTGGCAACGTTTTGCTCTCAAATTCAAATTCAAATTCTTTATTTCATGTAATATACAAGGTGGGGTGTACTTATAATTATACATTAAAGTATATATTACAAGATGGCCAATAATATGCCTAGGTATGCTTAGGCTTTTCAGGCAGTCTTATGATAAGTCTTACTCAATAGCTACACAATGATTATACAGATAGTAAGGTTAGGTAATTGTAGTGATTAACTAGGTTTACAAAATTTAGGTACTGGAATTTAAACATTTAAGAATTTAACAATTAGTATAAGAAGTTAGCAATTAGTTTATATATTTATGATAAAGGTGATGTATTGGCATAATATAGTTTCTATATTGGAGTGTCTTAGGCAAATTTATGACTAGCTTAAGTATTATGAAGCAATAGTTGTATTAGAATTTTGGTTAGTACTGTGCAAATTAAGGGGAATCACAGATATCAATAAGTGTATTTTGCTGTGGATATGTGCAAGATAAAGTAGTTTTCATGTGGTTAGCTACCGGTTGGGTGCGTAAGTGAGATAAGATGTTTTTTAACAGTGATTTTGAAAATGGAGGTTGTGTCTGCAGTTCTAGAGTTTTCAGGCAGGGAGTTCCAGATTTTAGGCCCTTTTATGCGCATTGAATTTTTGTATAGATTTAGTCGGACACGGGGAATGTCAAAGAGATGTTTATGTCTGGTATTATGTTTATGGGTCCTGTCACAACTGTCAAGAAAGTGTTTTAGCTCAGGGTTAAAGTTGGAATTAATGGTTCTATAAATGTAGATAACAGAGTAGTAAGTATGGATGTTCTGAACAGTGAGTAGGTTTAGGTCTTTGAAGAGTGGGGGGGTGTGCTGCCTAGCGTTGGATTGCGTGATAATTATTACTGCGGCTTTTTGTTGGGTTATTATTGGCTTTAGGTGGGTAATTGCTGTTGATCCCCATGCAAAAATGGCATATGTGAGGTAGGGATAGATGAGTGAGTAGTATAGTGTGAGTAGGGCTGATTGTGGTACATAATACCGTATCTTAGAGAGGATCCCCACAGTTTTGGACACTTTCTTTGTTATGTGTTGGATATGGGTGCTGAATTTCAGGCTGCTGTCAAGGTGAAGGCCCAGGAACTTGCCCTCGTTATGTTTAGCAATAGGTGTAGAGTTGATCTTAATGTTTAAGTGTGGATCATCTGTTCTGTTGCCAAACATAATATAGAAGGTCTTGTCAGTGTTGAGTGTAAGTTTATTGGCTGTCATCCATGTTGATATATTTATTAATTCGTCGTTAACAATGGTATTAAACGTGGCAAGGTTTGTGTGGGAGATGACATAAGTTGTGTCGTCAGCAAAGAGTATTGGTTTCAGGTGTTGTGATACATTGGGAAGATCATTGATGTATAAGAGGAAGAGCAGGGGACCAAGGACACTTCCCTCCGGTGTCTAGTGGTAGTGTCGTGGAGGATGTGTCTTTAATAGTGACATACTGGTACCTATTAGTGAGGTAGGATTTGAGGTATGCTAGTGCATGACCTCTTATTCCATAGTGGTCAAGTTTGTGGAGTAGGATGCCGTGGTTTACTGTGTCAAAAGCTTTCCTTAGGTCAATAAAAAGTCCTAGTGGATATTCCTTATTTTCGAGTGCTGTGTAAAGCAGGTCTATCATTTTTACTATTGCATCGTTAGTGCTTTTATTTTTCCTGAAGCCAAATTGGCAGGGGTTGAGTATGCTTTGTGTCGTTATAAACGAGTAAAATCTCTTGTGCACAAGTTTCTCGAATATTTTGGATAGCAATGGAAGATTTGATATAGGCCTATAGTTATTTACGTCTGTAGGGTCACCACCTTTGTGTATTGGTGTAACCCTTGCTGTTTTGAGTAGTGTTGGAAAGTGCTGTTTCTAATGATTTGTTAAAAAGTAAAGAAATAGGATATGAAAGGACATGAGCGGCTCGTTTGTATATTAAGGGTGGAACTTGAGACAGATGCCCTGATTTATTTTTATGTGACTTGATTATCATGGAGACTTCAGTGGGGTCAGTGGGTGCAAGATATAAGGAGGATGGGAAATTCCCATCTAGGTAATCACTTGCTCGGGCATTAGTATCTGGGATTTTACTGGCAAGATTTGATCCTATAGTTGAGAAGAAGTCATTTATCTTGTTTGCTGTATCAATAGGCTGTAGTGGTGTTTCGTTTGGTTTAGTTAGGACAATATCCCTATTTTTTTTTAGTTTGTGGGTGCCCATAATCTGTGAGAGTTTTTTCCAGGTCTTTTTTATATCTCCTCTTGTTTCAGTGAATCTGCTGGAGTAGTACAATTGTTTGGCTTTTTTTATTAGTTTGGTGAGAACTGATGAATAATGTTTTACAAACTCCTTATGTATGAATCCCCGTCTATAATGCTTCTCATATTGATGTTTCTTGTTAATGGATTTTAGTAAGCTGTTAGTTAGCCATGGGCAGCCTAACCTTTTATTCGTAATCTGTTTCATTTTTATAGGACAATGTTTGTTGTATAGGCTATGTAATTTATTAAGAAAGTTGTCTGTCCACTCATCGATACCCTTGGCATTTGGGAATTCTATAGCCCAGTCAACCATCTCTAGCTCTGTTGTGAAGTTATTTATTGAAGCTTGGTCATGGAGTCGGAATGAAACTTTGGTGTATTCTAGAGGTGGTTTACTAATGTTTGTTAAGAGGAAGGTTGGGTAGTGGTCTGTGGTGCTGTCTGTTATTATCCCCGATTTAAGGGGGCTAAGATATTGGTCCATATATGGTCGATTATGGTTGCACTCGTATCAGTAAGCCTAGTTGGTTTGGTTATTGTTGGTATGAGAAGTGTGTTGTTCATATTGTTGATGAAATCGGTTACTGGCTGGTCATCTGGTTGGCCAAGGTTGATGTTGAAGTCTCCAGCTAAGATAAGGTGGTGTTTGTTCAATTGGTTGTTTGTTATTAGCGTTTTTAGTTGATTGCTAAAATTTGGGATGTTTGTGTGAGGCATCCGGTAAATGGCCCCGATGGTTATGGGAGTCTTAAGGTTTTGTGCAGTAAATTTAGCAAAAATATATTCTCCATATTCATCATTATAGCAAGTGGTGTCACAACAGGATATTTCATTAGAGTAATAGATTGCAATACCTCCCCCCGCTTGATGTGGTCTGCAGTTGTGTATTGCTGTGTATCCTGGCAGCGAGTAGATATCTATTGTATCCTGCTTAAGCCAGGTTTCAGTAAGAACAATACATGTGAAGGTTGTTTTTAGGGAACCAAGGTGGGCAAGGAGGTCATCATAGTGTTTGCTTAAGGATCGGACATTGTAGTTAAGAACTGTTATACTTTTAGTAGTGTTTAGGACAGTGTGGGCTTGTGATGCTGTGTAGTAGAGGCAGTTATTTTCCAGTAAGTTTTGAATGGATGTTTGATTATATAGGTTTAGATCAGGGTCGACGTGATCATTCATCATTTAGGTTAAATAGTGATTTTGGTACATCATGTATAGTGTGGTGAGTTATAGTACTGATATCTGTACTAAGGGGATGTTTTGATAAGTATATAATTAATGCACATTGGTCAAATAGAGTATAGTAACATATAAACATAGTGGACTTGGTATTGAGTATGTATTAAGCTAGTATGAAATAAAAAATTAGATATAAACTAATGAGATACAAATATCAAAAACAATGTAGCACCAATGAGTTTGGTATTGGTTATGTATTAACCTAGAATGAAATAAAGTACAGTAAAAATTTCAAATTTAGATAAACTATTAAGTTTAAATTACAAAGTTGGGTAGCACCAATGAGTTTGGTGTTGGTTATTTAATAAGCTAGAAGGTAATTAGGTAAACTAGATATTACCTATGATATTAATGGATAATAAGGTAGTTATACGATAATTATAGAGTAAAGTAGCACCAGACTGTTACTTGCAATTGCACTTGAGAATAGTTGCAATAGAAATAAAGGTATAATACAGGTTTATATAAAAGTATAATAAAAAATAAAGAGGGGCAAAGAATGGTATACAGTAGATATTAAAATAAGTAAAATGGGATTTTTTGCCACAGGTTATTAAAAAGTATAATTGGTTAAGATAAGGCAATGATGTTGTAGCTGTGTATGGAAGCTTGGATCTTTGGCAATGGTAGGTTAATAAAAATAAAGGTATAAAATAAGATTGAGCAATGAAGTATAAAAAAATGGGGCAATAATAATTATAAAATAAGAATTGTGCAATAAAGCTTGAATAATAAGGGGATTTTGTAGTTATCAAATACAAATTAAGACTATGAGGTAGAATTAAGACTATGAGGTAGAATGGTAGTTGGATATAAAGTGAAAATTTAATGGTAAGAGGGTATTGGAATTTTGGGGAAAAAAATTTAAAAATGGTTCATAACACTAATCGTGGATAGTGGGTTTACTACATATTATTCTAATTCTGTTAACCCAGCCTCACTCAGGAATCTTTTAAGTTCGTGTTCTGTTGCAATGAAATACCTCTTCCCAGTGGGCTGTTTCCTAACTGCGATTTTACCATCCCTCACAAAGCACTGATGAATTTTTTGGGCATTGCGTAATTTTCTTAATCGATAAAGGAAGTTTTGTCTTGTTTTGGTAAGGCACTCGTTAACATACACATCAGATTTCATAGTTATGGATGTTTTTAGTAGGTTTTTTGTTGCAAGCTGGTATTGAATTTTAATAGCACTGTTTTTTTCCCTGCTTGGTAGCCCATCAGTTTGCAATCTTTTAGTTCATCACTACGTATGTTTAGGCTAAGGTGGTCCTTGAAGAGTTGTAGGGTGGCCTCTATGCATGTCTCTTGGGTAACTGTAGGTGGAAGATGTTTGCTATTAACTATAACAGCGTCACTTAGCTGTTGTTGGTCATTATGGTCTTGAAAGTTGTTGATGACATCAGTAAGTTGTAGATCCACTCGTGATCTTTCTTCTATGATGTTCTTGTTCAGTTGGGTGACTTGATCTTTTAGAGTGTTGATGGTGTCCACAGACTGGGTGTGGGTGTTGCTTAGTTGTTCTAGAGTGCTTAGTTTATCTTCCAGAGTTGTGATCTTGATGAGATACTGTGCGTTGGAGGTTTTTAGCTCCTGCATTTCCTGGGTAAGCTTGGTGATTGTTTGATTCTGGATCACAAGGAGTTTAGCTATTTCTGGGTCATTAATCTTCTTAACATCAAATCCATGGAAAGAGTTATCTTGGACTGTGGCGGCGGCCATTATTGTTGTTGTCTGGCGGGTGTTGTGATGGTGGAGGTGTTTGGGGGTTGAGGCCTGGCTGGCAGTACGAGAAGTTTTCCTTGTAGAAATGCTGCTCTCACCTGGGATGTTAGGAGTTCTTGGCTGCTTACTGGATTTTCTGTTGTTGCTATGACCCTTGGCCATTGACCGTGGCTTCAGATGAATAGTAGGCGATGTGGAATGGGTGAATGTTGTGGAGTATCACTTCAGTGGCAGCGGGGCAGGTGGTGGTAACACGAGTCCTATTAGTTAGTGATTTGTGTATTTTTAGGTTGTTACTGTAGTTGATTTATATCATTCTGGGTATCCACATATGTTAGTGTTATGTGGGTCTTGATTAGGCCATCACAGGGCTGCTGGGCACCTCAGATGGAAGGAAAAGTAGAGGACAAGGTTCTTGCTGCTTGCTGCCGCTGCCGCTTTGTCAAGCCCTCTTGACAAAGCCGGCTTGACAAAGCTCCTGGAGAGCGAAACGTTGCCACAATAAAATGTCACATTAGTTGCATTTGTGTCCTTTTACTTAACAAAGCTAAATTGTTGAGTCACACACACACACACACACAAATGTGGTAATGCTCTATTTACAGTGACCAAAGTCAGGGTATTTTTACAGAATGGTCTGTAATATACCACTGTGGATAAAATACTTTGACCTCTTGAACATTTCTGAGTGAGTTGTCTCTGAATTCATTAATTTTATCGCACTCCAGTACATAATGACGCAGGGTGTGACAATAGTCCATCTGGCAAAGTTTACATTTCGTTTGGTCTACATCTGGTGGAGGTGATTTCCTGCCAAAGATTCTTATAACCCAGCCGGAGGCGGGCGGTAGTGACATCCCAAGAGTCTTCTTATTTTGTTGGATGCACCATAGACATGTGGCTCCTCCTGCATGACAGAATGATGATAGATGGACTGACTGGTGTCAATCTCCCTGAGTCTAAAGTCAATAAAGTTCAGTTGAAGTTCTTTTCGTATTATTGTTCTCAAACTGCTAACTGACAAGCCAAGATTGTAATTTACTCCCTCTGTGAGAGAGAATAACTTATCCAATTTATCAGTTCTATCATGCATCTGAAGACAATGTGAGATGGAATCCACATCATGTGCACTCTGACTCTGCTATCAATAATCATACCATACCTGTGTCTGGCTTCTGACACAAGCATTCCACAATTTATACTTAATGAGTTGAGAGCATTTATGGATGACAGAGAATCAGTTACAATTAAAGAGTCAACCTAAGATACATGGACGCATTTGAGTGCAAGGAGTATGGCAAACAGTTCTGTCTGAAGGGTAGAGGCCCAGGTATTGATGCGTGCTCCAATTTCTTTATGAGAGCCATCACTCTGTATGACAACAGCAGTACTACCAGCTGCACCAGTGTACGACAACGGCAGCACTACCAGCTGCACCAGTGTATGACAACAGCAACAGTACCAGCTGCACCAGTGTACGACAACAGCAGCACTACCAGCTTCACCAGTATATGAAACAGCAGCACTCTGAGAGCATTATGATGACAGAAATCAGTACCCTGTACAAGAGTCAACCTAAGATACCATGGACAGCATTGAGTGCAAGGAGTATGGCAACAGTTCTGTCTGAACAGGCTACCAGGCACCAGTTTGACAAGTGCTCCATCCCTTTGAGAGAGCCATCACTCTGTATGACAACAGCAGCACTACCAGCTGCACCAGTGTATGACAAGCAGCACTTAGCGACAGCCTGCACCAGTGTATGACAACACACATACCAGCTGCACCAGTGTACGACAACACAGCACTACCAGCTCACCAGTTAGACAACAGCAGCACTACCAGCTGCACCAGTGTACGACAACAGCAGCACTACCAGCTGCACCAGTGTATGACGACAGCAGCACTACCAGCTGCACCAGTGTATGACAACAGCAGCACTACCCGCTGCACCAGTGTATGACAACAGCAGCAGTACCAGCTGCACCAGTGTATGACAACAGTAGCACTACCAGCTGCACCAGTGTATGACAACAGCAGCACTTCCAGCTGCACCAGTGTATGACAGCAGCAGCAAAACCAGCTGCACCAGTGTATGACAACAGCAGCACTACCAGCTGCACCAGTGTATGACAACAGCAGCACTACTAGCTGCACCAGTGTATGACAACAGCAGCACTACCAGCTGCACCAGTGTATGACAACATCAGCACTACCCGCTGCACTAGTGTATGACAACATCAGCACTACCAGCTGCACCAGTGTACGACAACAGCAGCACTACCAGCTGCACAAGTGTATGACAACAGCAGCACTACCAGCTGCACCAGTGTACGACAACAGCAGCACTACCACCTGCACCAGTGTATGACAGCAGCACTACTAGCTGCACCAGTGCATGACAACAGCAGCACTACCAGCTGCACCAGTGTATGACAACAGCAGCACTACCAGCTGCACAAGTGTATGCCAACAGCAGCACTACCAGCTACACCAGTGTATAACAACAGCAGCACTGCCAGCTGCACCAGTGTATGACAACAGCAGCACTACCAGCTGCACAAGTGTATGCCAACAGCAGCACTACCAGCTGCACAAGTGTATGCCAACAGCAGCACTACCAGCTTCACCAGTGTACGACAGCAGCACTGCTGCACCAGTGTACGACAACATCAGCATTACCAGCTGCACCAGTGTATGACAACAGCAGCACTACCAGCTGCACCAGTGTATGACAACAGCAACACTACCAGCTACACCAGTGTATAACAACAGCAGCACTGCCAGCTGCACCAGTGTATGACAAGAGCAGCACTACTAGCTGCACCAGTGTATGACAAGAGCAGCACTACCAGCTGCACCAGTGTATGACAACAGCAGCACTACCAGCTGCACCAGTGTATGACAACAGCAGCACTACCAGCTGCACCAGTGTACAACAGCAGCACTGCTGCACCAGTGTACGACAACAGCAGCACTACCAGCTGCACCAGTGTATAACAACAGCAGCACTACCAGCTGCACCAGTGTATGACAACAGTAACACTACCATCTGCACCAGTGTATAACAACAGCAGCACTACCAGCTGCACCAGTGTATGACAACAGCAACACTACCAGCTGCACCAGTGTATGACAACAGCAGCACTACCAGCTGCACCAGTGGATTGGTCAACAGAACCATCAGCGTAAGTAATTTGTGAGAGAGTGTTCTGTGTGACTAAATTATCAATACAGTTTAAGGCATCATGTTTGGCTTCAAGGCGAAGCTTTGGTTGTGATTTAAGAAGAGTTTTTGGGAAAATGGAGGGAGGGTAGTTTGGAATGGGGTAATATTCCATGGAGCGGAGAAGTGCTGCTGTTGCCTTACATGATATAGATCAATGTAACTGATTCCATCTGGAGTCGGTTCCTGTGGGATTTTACGTTGATGAAAACATCAACTGTACAATGACAAAATTAACACTGTATTATCTTTGTTGCTGGGTCAACAGCTGTATGGGTGAATTAAATACATGAGAGTTATTATATATTCACTTACAGAGATCGTATTCTCAATCTCCATTCAGTGGATAGGACTGAATATTACTCACAGTTTGGACTTAAAAGTCACGCATTACCACCGTCAATAGATAAATTTTGAT